>PITA01002895.1:132759-150362 GCA_004023965.1 Spilogale gracilis
TCCCAGGACCCTGAGATTATGACCTGAGCCGAAAGCAGAGGCTTAACCAGTTCTCTGAGCCACCCAGGTGCTCTGATTTTTTTTTTTTTTTCTGTAAATAAGTTCAAGTTCCTTCTAGCATGCATAGCATATCATGCTAAAAATGAACTCAGAAAACAGCTGAGAAACCAAGCTCAGAGGAGTATAGGCATGTGCAAAACAAGTTATGTCATCACATGACCTTCCATCAACTGCCCACACAGGCAGAGTGGGTTAGATAGTGGTCCTGCAAAAGATGTATTCTCCTGAGACCTCAGAATGTGGCCTTATTTGGAACAAGGGTCTTTGTAGAAATTAAGGTAAAGATCTTATAAATCCAGTGACGAATATCCATTATAAGAGGCAGAACAGAAGACACACAGAGACAGACAGGGAGAAGACCGTGTGAAAAGGGAGGCAGAGACTGGACTGATGCTGCCACGAGCCAGAGACACGTGGATTGCCAGCAGTCACCAGACATGGAAGAAGAAAGGAAAGATCCTTCCCTAGAGTCTTGGGAGGAAATACGGCCCTGCTGGCAACTTGATTTTGCACTTCTTGCCTCTGGCATTGTGAGAGAATGAATTTATGTTGTTTTAAGACACTGTGTTGGTGGTGATTTGGTACAGAAGTCTCAGGAACCTACAGAAGGCGACGAGCATTTGCAACAAATATTCAGGGAAAACAAGCCTGCCACAAAATGAATCCACTGACATGGATTTAACAATTCAAGATTGTTCTTTGAGTAAAAGCATTTCCAAGTCCTCAGTAATGAGAACCTGGAGCAGGAAGCGGACATACGTGTACTCTCAGCATGGGATGACGGGACAAGACACAAGCACAGGTCCTTGGATCAGCCAGGAAGACCGTCCAGAGCACGACTCAGTTGTCAACACTAATGAATTATCTTTTGTTCACCGGTAAGTATTCATAGGGGGTGAGTTATGAAATGGAGAAAGGAAAAGGCAGGAAGGTTTGTAGGAGAAATGAATTCAGGAAAACAGTGGAGGTCAACTGACCTTGAGAAGAAGGAAAACAGACACTACAGTGGGATGCTTTGCTTATTTGGGACCACAAAGGTGAAACTACCAAGAGTACAGTGGGGACCCAGCCCGGGAAGGGTAGAGGCCTCTTCCTTCTGTGCTATGCCAGTCCCTCTCCTGGACCTCCTGGAAACAAGACTTAGTGGGCACTCAAAACAAACTTCTCCTTAGATCAGCGCTTTCCATAAATGATGCAAGGATGAAATGCACCCGAGGCGCAAATGAGAGCGAGCACATGTCCTTCTCAGCCTAAAGGGGGGGACCTAGGATTCATCCACCTTCAAGTGCCAAATTCTTTGATATCTTCTATCCTTCTACTAAGAATTCACATGTGTTTTGCAATCCCCTGCATGTTAGTGCCTCTGGGTGTAGAAGATTTCTCTGGCACCATCAGCCATAGAGCTCAGATCATCCTCCATCATTCCTTGAAGATTGTGACTTCCAACTCATTGGAAGTTGGTACTCTTTGGTACTTTGGCACTTTTTCCAGCCTCTTGTCATTGTTATTACTATCTCAATGATCACATAGAACAGCGGCTCTCAAGCATCAGTACAGAGTCTCCAGGAAGTGATCAGTAAGAATACAGTTATACTATGATTGAGCTGCCCATGAACACACACACCCACATACACACACACAACACACACATTTCAGAAAACAATTCTTATTCATATTAGGTACAATGGACTCTTGCATTTTCCTTTCTATTCTGTTGTATTGTATTCTGTTGTATTGGATTCTATTTTTACTCTATTCTGTCTTCTAGATCAAAACAGATTTGGAAATATCCATCCAGTTTACAACATAGTTCACTAGTGGTTATGAACTTAAACTGGAAAATATTCTCACAGATTATATTCATGATATTCTGGTCACTCAGTTTAGTGCCTTTCCCTTCCAAAAATCTTGTGTTCCTCTCCCATGGTCAGATCTTATACCTCATAGTTATTGTTAGTGAGGAATAATTTCCTCTGTCCTTCAAGGCCTTTTGAGCTGACTAAGAATCAAGACATGAAACAGATTAACAAAAGAAAATAAAATTTAAGAGCGTACTAACAGGGACTCCACACAGACAGGAAATTCCAAAGACAATAAGGCCTCAGGAAGTTTCTGTGAGCTGACGAGAGGGGTAGGTTCTGAGGATACCAAGGGGAGGAAGGCCAAGGAGCAGGACCATAATAAGGAGAGGTGTGGAAAACAAAGGTTTTCGCTGTCATGCAGAGAAGTTTCTTAGGTGAAAAGAAATCTCTGGAATAGCTCTTTTCCTGATATAAACTACAGTTGAGGAAGAGGTAAGGAGTTTTCCTGAATCTGTTGGGATTTGATTGCTCAAAACTCAGAAATTGTTCATGCCCAAGTGGCCCACCTTTGGCTAGCCTGCCCTTGGCCCCTACATTATCTACACCTACACCTCTCCATGATCTTGACCACAGGCGTTGCATTGTCAATAAACATTCCAGTTTTTCCAGTTATGCGCTTCTATGACCCTGAGTTTAACAACTGGGTCTTCTTAATGTCCTAGATGCCACAGTGCATCACTGTGGTAAGTAGCTAGTATGAATACATGTGCACTCTCCCAAATACTTAAGAATCAGAATCTCAGGCACCTGGGTGGCTCAGTCGGTTAAGCCTCTGCCTTCGGCTCAGGTCATGATCTCAGGGTCCTGGGATCGAGGCCTGCATCAGGCTCTCTGCTCAGCAAGGAGCCTGCTTCCTCCTCTCTCTCTGTCTGCTTGTGATCTCTCTCTCTGTCAAATAAATAAATAAAATCTTAAAAAAAAAACAAAAAACAAGAATCAGAATCTAGTCTGGCAAGACACAGGTCCTAATTAAATACGATCTGTCTACCCTACACTTGCACCCATTACGACCCAATGTATCTGTGAAAAACACCCAGCCATTTTGGCCATTTTATTTTAAATTATCACTGGCCTTAATGCTTTTTTAAAAAGTTTATTTATTAATGAGAAAGAGAGAGAAGCAGAGGGAAAGTGAAAGAGATTCTCAGACTCTGTGCTGAGTGTAGAGCCCTATGCAGGGCTCAATCTCACCAGCCCGAGATCACAACCTGAACTGAAACCAAGAGAGGGGCTATTAACTAACTGCACCAACCAGGTGCTCTGACCTTAATGCTTTTTAGCAGTCTTCCTACATCTCTGCAGGTCATTCAATGACCCCTCTCCTCAGGTCTCTTCACGGTCCTCTCCCCTCAGGCCTCAAACCTCTGCACCTCATCACTCCCAGGTAATCTCTTTGCTTCACTGAGAAAACAGTGAACTGATATCTCCAACTGCAGCTGTACCATATATTGTCAACCTCTCATTAACCAGGCATAAATTGACCCTCTTCTAGGCTTCTTCTAGGTTCATCCCTTCTCATGCATGCAAGAGTATCTTTTTTGCATAACCAATTTTCCTTCTCTTCTGGATCTTTCCCATCAACATATAAGCCCACTGCTTTATCACCATCATAAAAAAGAGACAAAACAAACTTCTTATGACCTCACATTTCTAACTACAACCTCTGTGTGATCACGAACTTCTGAAGTGTCAAACTCACTGCCGCCAATTCCTCTCCTATGATTCTCAGTCAGATGCAATCTGCTCTCAGTCATTGGTGATTGCCATTGTGATGCAGCTAAGGGGTTGGTGCTCAGTCCCAGATTCCTTAATTCATCTTCAGGCAAGGAAAAGTCTCCCCATGTCCTGAAAATAACTCTCTCTCTCTCTCTCTCTCTCTCTCTCTCTCTCTCTCTCTCTCCTTGGGTTCTAGGATTCACTCTTCTTATTTTCCTTTTGCTCACTGGTTCACTGGTTGCTCCCTCTGACTTGAACTCCCAACTTCTCCACACTGGAAGGGCCTAGGTCTCAAAGTTCAGATCCCTTTTATAAACTACACCACCTTGGTGATTTCATTCAGCCCAGTGGATTTCATGCAGTACATGTTATGTATTTATATTCTAATGACACTCAAATTTATTTCCTTACCTTGATTTTATTTCCTGAAATTCCAACTTTTGTATTTAATTATGAGCCCAACATACCTGCTAAGGTTTTTAACAAGCATCTTACAAAAGTATTCCTAGTCTTGCTCTCTTTTAACTAGTCCTGTAACTCTTTGGGATTCTCCATTTCTGTTCAATGGCAAGTCTGTCCTCACTTTGGTCAAGCCCAAATCCTTACAGTTTCCTATGATTCCTCCATTTATCCCATCCTTAAAATGACCACTCACTCCGGTTGGCCAGGACTTCCTAGTTTTAATGCTAAAAGTCCCAGATCCCTTCAGTCTGAGGAAAGCCAGATGGTTGTTCATGATACTCACATCCTGCATCTTACTGTGTTGTGTTCCAGGGAACTCACCTTCTGAAATATTCTGTGTCCTTACTTACCTGTTTGTTGCTCACCCCCAATCCCCACCTGCAATGAATGATACTCCTTAAGAACAGGGTCTTTATCCATTTTGTTCCATGCTGAATCCTCAGTGCCTGGAAGAGCTCCTGGAACATGTGGCCTCTTTAAATATGTGTGGAACAAATACACTTGTTGGTTTCATACAATACTGTTTCAAATATCCATCAGGTAAAGTTAATGTTCTGTGCCTTATTGTTCTCTGGCTTCTTGACACCGTATGGACTTAGCCAGAGTCTTAGAACACCCTGTCTGGAGTTTCCTATTGCCCTATGGCCTATATAAGACTCTGGGACAGAAATCAAAAGAACTTTTAGCCTAATCCCAGAGTTCCAATTTGGATTTGAAGGCTCAGCCTATTCTGAGCCCCTTCCCATATCCTATCCTTTGTTGGAAGCTCTTTTTAATTGTGTGTCTATGTCTATTTATTCTCCATTAAGAGGTAAGTTTCTATGAGGCAAGTGCTCTGTCTTCATCATCCTAGGAGCCACCAGAGTGACTCACAAACAATATTTCTTGAAAGAAACACTGTTAAATACATATGTGTGGTGTGTGTGTGTGTGTGTGTGTGTGTGTGTGTGTGTGTGTGTATGTTTTGGCAAAGAAAATCCCAACAATAGAGCAGCAAAGCTTCCCAGGAAATTGCTATTGGGAATTAAGTGGGCATACAGTTGGTACCCACTGCTTTGAAGCTGGCATGTTGAGCCCGGCTGTTGAAGGGAGAGGGGAGTATTGGTTGCTGGGTTTGCCCATTAGAGTTTAATTGACTGTATGTCTCCTGCCTTCGGGCTTGAGCAAAAGGGATGTTTTCAGCCCAATTAGCCTCCAGGTTCTTTGGATTTGGTTTTGTAGATATTTAGACCCATAATCTACAGTAGGAATAATGCATAATTAGTGAGGCAGTGGTGACTCACTCTCCACAGAGGTGGATCTCAGCTTCCCACAAAGGTTTCTAAGAATAGCTGCTGCAGACATGTTCTTAAAGAGGAAAAAAAGATGCTTTGTTGATAAATTTTCCTCTTGGTGCCTAACAAGGAAGCCATGATAAAATCAAGAAAAAATAATTCCTCAGCATGTGACCTATGTACTGGAAACCCTGAAAGACAAAAGTATCTACTCCCACAGTACTCTATGGGTATTTTTTCCTGATAAAAGAACATGATAGTTTGCTGTTGGTTTTGTAGGAAGAAAAAAAAAAAAAGTATGTGGTAAGTTTTACTTTTTCTACAACTTCCGAAAGATTTTTTGCAAGAGAGAGAAAAAATAAGAGAATGCTATTACTTATCTGTCAGCTAATTATAGGCAAATATTCTAGTTTTTCTAATATATAATACTTCTGTCATTTATCCTTTATTCAGTCAGTTGAGTCATTTCATAAATATTTTAACTGAGAATTTGTGTAAGAAATTTTGAAGAATATACAGTTGCATAAAAACTGAGTTACTGTCCTTTGGGAGTTTATAAGCAAGTGAAGGAGAAAATAAATGCAAATAACCCATAAAAGGCAGAAAATCAAACAATAATATTCACTCTAGGTCCTGGGAATGTGTTTTTATGTTAGTCCCCATACAGAACATCATTAGTTTTTGATGTAGTGTTCCATGATTCCTTGTTTGCATATAACACCCAGTGCTCCATGCAATACATGCTCTCCTTAATATCCATCACCAGGCTCATCCATCTTCCCCAACCCCTTCCCTCTAAATCCTTCAGTTTATTTCCGCGAGTCCATAGTCTCTCATGGTTCATGACTCCCTCTGATTTCCGCCACTTCATTTCCCCCTTCCTTCTCCTGATGTCCTTTATTCCTATGTTCCACAAATAAGTGAAACCATATGATAATTGTCTTTGTCTGCTTGACTTATTTCACTTAGCATAATCCTAACTTATTTCACTTAGCATAATCCCCTCCAGTTCCACCCATGTTGTTGCAAATGGTGGGTATTCATCCTTTCTGAAGGCTATGCAATATTCCATTGTATATATGGACCACATCTTTTTTTTATAATTTTTTTAAAGATTTTATTTATTTGACAGAGAGAAACACAGCCAGAGAGGGAACACAAGCAGGGGGAGTGAGAGGGAGAAGCAGGCTTCCTGCTGAGTAGGGAGCCTGATGTGGGACTCGATCCCAGGTCTCCAGGATCATGACCTGAGCTGATGGCAGTCGCTTAAACAACTGAGCCACCCAGGCACCCCCACATCTTCTTTATCCATTTCATCTGTCGAAAGGCATCTTGGCTCCTACCACAGTTTGAGTATTGTGGACATTGCTGCTATGAACATTGGGGTACATATGACCCTTCTTTTCACCATATCTGTATCTTTGGGGTAAATACCCAGTAGCGTAATTCCTGGGTCATAAGGTAGCTCCATTTTTAACTTTTTGGAACTTCCACATTGTTTTCCAAAGTGGCTCTACCAACTTGCATCCCCACCAACAGTATAAGAGGATTCCTCTTTCTCC
The DNA here is from genome assembly GCA_004023965.1 of Spilogale gracilis. Taxonomy (NCBI): domain Eukaryota; kingdom Metazoa; phylum Chordata; class Mammalia; order Carnivora; family Mephitidae; genus Spilogale; species Spilogale gracilis. Next base: position 139,696 of record PITA01002895.1, read on the forward strand.
ACAACCTCACCAACATTTGTTGTTTCTTTCCTTGTCGATTTTTGCTGTTCTAACTGGTGTAAGGTGGTATCTCAAAGTGGTTTTGATTTGAATTTCCCTGATGGCTAATGATGTTGAACATTTTTTTAATGCGTCTGTTAGCCATTTGTATGTCTTTGGAGAAGTGTATGTTCATGTCTTCTGCCTGTTTTTTGGTCTTGATTATTTGTTTTTTGGTTGTTGAGTTTGAGAAGTTCTTTATAGATCTTTCATACCAGCCCATTATCTGTAGTGTCATTTGCAAATATCTTCTCCCATTCTGTGGGTTGTCTCTTTGTTTTATGGACTGTATCCTTTGCTGGCAGAAGATTTTTTATATTAATGGAGCTCCAAAAGTTCATTTTCACTTTTGTTTCCTTTGCCTTTGGAGAGCTGTCTTGAAAGAAGTTGCTGTGGCCGATGTCAAAGAGGTGACTGCCTATGTTCTTCTCTTTGTGTATGTTTACCTTTTTGTATAGTGTAAGCAAATGGTCAAGTTTCATTCTTCTGTATATGACTATACAATTTTCCCAACACCATTTATTGAAGAAACTGTCTTTTTTCCCCCATTGAATATTTTTTCCTGCTTCATTGAAGGTTAATTTTTTTCCTGCTTTATAGAATTGAGGGTCCATATCTGGGTTCTCTATTCTGTTCCATTGATCTATGTGTCTGTTTTTGCACCAGTGCCATGCTGTCTTGGTGATCACAGCTTTGTAATATAGCTTGAAATCATAAGATACCTTGGAATAAACCTAACCAAAGAAGAGAAGGATCCATACTCTAGAAACTATAGAACACTTATGAAAGAAATTGAGGAAGACACAAAAAATGGAAAAGCATTCCATGCTCATGGATTATAAGAATAAACATTGCTAAAATGTCTATGCTGTCCAGAGTAATCTATGCTTTCAATGCTGTCCTAATCAAAATACCAATGGCATTTTTCAAAGTGCTGGAACAAATAATCCTAATTTATATGGAACCAGCAAAGACCCTGAATCACCAAGGAAATGTTGAAAAAGAAAAACAAAGCTGAAGGCATCAGGTTGCCTGATTTCAAACAGCTCTTTGAATTAAGTGTGATTATCCACAATTTAAAGGGGCTAGGACAAAGGGGAGCCTGGGTCGCTCAGTTGTTAAGCTTTGGCTCAGGTCATGACAGCAGGGTCCGGTGATGGAACCCTGCATTGGGCTCCCTACTCTGCAGTAAGCCTGCTTCTCCCTCTCCCACTCCCCTTGCTTGTGTTCCCTTTCTAGCTCTCTCTGTCTCTCTCTGTCTCTCTGTCAAATAAATAAATAAAATCTTTAAAAAATAATAATAAAATTTTAAAAAATAAATAAAGGGGCTAGGGCTTAGGAAGATTCATTGGTAGTGTCCAGTTTGTAAGCAGAGATCCAAGGAGCAGATTGAAAGGACACGTATGTAAAACATCACACTGAGGAGTTTGATCATCCTTTGTCTTGACAGTAATAGGTAGATACTAGAAGATTTAAATTGCCAGCATGATTAGACTTGCATTTTACAAAGCAAGATCACCCTGGCCATGTGCCACGTGGGCTACATTCCCATAATGGCCAAGGAGCCCCGAATAGATGGGCTATGGGGAACCCAACTCTTGTGTATAAAAAGTCACAATTTCATGTAAAATCTACAGGGACCCACAAAGTTATTTAGACACTTCCTTCATCCTTCAGATGAACACAAGTCAAATCCTCAGTGATTATGTAGAACCTGGAAGCTGCTGAAGATTTTAGAGTGTGCAGATTTTGTGGCTTCAGTGAGTTTGAACTATTTAATTGTTCTTCTGACTCCACTGTGGCCGTGCTCAGGCACCAGAGGCCAGAGAGGGAGGCTAAGCTACTTGCCCTCCCTGGGCATCTTTCCATGGCCCTCGTCTGGCCCACTGCTATCTTCCCAGCTGGGGTGTCGAGGGTCTTGGTAAGCAAGTAAGATTTTGTAACAAGGTTATTGAGCTATGCAACAATAAGTAAATTTTTCATTTTTACCCCATTACGCTTTTATAATAAAGTGTTTCGATTATCTTTGTCACTGACACACATTATCTCTTTCACATTTCAAATGTCTTTTTTCTTCATCAGATGGTCAGAGCACACTGTATTGTATTCGGTGCACCAAAATGCATTGCCTGGGGCTCCTGTCCTATCACGGAAAAGCTCAGGGTTGAAGACTCCAGAACCGGGATCTAGATCTGCGGGGGCCACTGCACAGACCATAGGAGACATTTTGTCTCACTTACACTGTTTGTAGCCTCTACAAAGACCACCCTGTGGCACTTTTCTCAATTTTGAGCATTAAATGAGGTGATAATGAGATAAGATATGTACAACTAAATGTGTTCATGATATTTTAAACAAATGTTAGGGTCTGGCTTTTGAAGCAAATTATCTTTGGGTGTACTCAAGTTAAAAAGTTGTTTTATCTTTTTTTTCCCCCCTTCTTCTTGTCCAGAGATTCTAGAGAAAGTTAGCAGAGTTCAACAGTAAACTGAAAAATAACCTTTAGTGTTGACCAGAAATTTTTCACAATCTTGGTTAAGCTCTAGGGACAAAAAGGGCGGGTGGGGGAAGGGAATTAGAGCTAGCTTTGTTTTGTACTTTGTAGAACCACACACTGTTCACATTCTCCCCTTCATAGTGGAGAGAACTCATTAGTGGACAGATGCATTCCTTCTCGGCGTATTTAATGGGTGCCAACTGTTTTATGTGTCCTATGCTAAGAGATTATCATGCGCATTCAAACTTAATGCCCACTACTGTTGATAGATAATAAATATTGGCAAATTAGCTCAATTCTATTCCTCACACTCTCACAAATGAATCCTTCCATGCTAGATGCTTGGGAATGTTGTGTTATCAATATCATATGAATGGACCCTGCTGATGACAATGTAAATGCAGATTGTGTTTAACCTATACTACAATGGATGAAGCATAATTCCCAGTATTAAATTACATACACACCTTTAAATGACACCACAGTAACATTATCTTTTTTAAAGAAATATTTTATTTATCTATTTGACGGAGAGAAAGATCACAGGCAGAGAGGCAGGCAGAGAGGCAGGCAGAGAGGAGGAAGCAGGCCCCCCACTGAGCAAGAGAGTCCAATGCAGGACCCTGAGATCATGACCTGAGCCAAAGGCAGAGGCTTTAACCCACTGAGCCACCCAGGTGCCCAAGGTAACATTATCTTAATGGGCAATGCTGTTTTCACTTCTGGGTCAGCCCTCAGGGATGCTATTACTCTCCATTATCATGCTAAAGACCATCATTGTCCTTGCCATTAGCAGTGTAATCCACAGCTCTTTCCTTACCTGGGAAGACCCCCTCCTTGCCCCAATTATGCTGCTGTTCTCAAACTCACAGGCCAATTTTGGATTTTGGAAGGAGCACTAAGCAGCTGTTGCACCAGATGGATGGTCTTTAGTTGTACGGTTTATACATTTGCAGGACAGGAAAACATCTGGGTACTAGCAATAAAGAAGGGCTCTTGTTTCTCCAATCTAGTGACCAAAGAACATTTCTTTTAGAATTTGGGGAATTTGTGGTGAATGCCAAAAACCTGAGAATTTTGGTAAAATTCAATTCCATAAATAATGGCCTACTCGATGAGGCGTCTGGGTGGCTGAGTCGTTAAGTGCTGCCTTGGGCTCAGGTCATGATCGCAGAGTTCCAGGATCCATCCCCGCATGGGGCTCCCTGCTCCATGGGAAGCCTGCTTCTCTCTCTCTCACTCCCTCTGATACGAGCAAAACTGTACTCTAAGATGGCCAACCAAACCAGCAAGGGAATTCCAGTCTCTGTCTCAAAGCCCTTCCGGGTTCTTCTTCCCTACCCCGTTTCCCACTCGTGCTAAAAGTACCAAGTGTCCAGAAGTAGAAGGGTAGAAATTACCCTCCCTGCTTGTGCTCAGGGCTCAGACCTTTGGAGAACAGTCTCCTCTGAGCTTGCAGGTGTTAAATAAACCTCAGGCTCTCCAAAAGTCTCCAAGTGCTGCTTGGTTCTTCGGCCAGGATCCAGTCCATGTTCCATAACATTTGGTTCCCTGACAAGGAAACCCAACCCCACTGGCCCATTGTTGCCACCAGTTTAGGGCAATGGTGGGGAGGTGATGGAACAAGGGATCATAAGGGTGAGGGCACACCCTGCCTAATTTTTGGCAGTGTCCCTACCAGGTCACCTCAGACCCAGGGGAGGAGGGACTGTAATAACTTCTCAAGTGAATGTGTGAGTGAATGCAGTTTGCCTGTGCTTCTCAGGCCGGCTGATGCTGTGGCTCCTGGGCGGGCACCCTTAGGGTCCCCAGAAGCCTACAGAGTCCAAGGGGGCCCTAACCTGTTTCCATGGCGACTTCAGAAGGTCTAAGGCAAGCCCTTTGGGGTGCCAGTCTGGGGTTTATACCGACTCACTATGACCAAGAGGCACCCAAGTGTCCTCCGGGAGGTGGACAGGCAGGTATCTGATTGGTCTCTCCTCTAGAGGGGCACCCATCCTTTGTTTGTCTTTACACCAATGACGCAGGAAGGAACACACAGAGTGGACCAGAGAGTCTCTGCTCATTATGAGTGGAAGCTCTTCAAGACCTATGGTTTCAAGAAGGAATTCTCAGGAGACCGACTATGGAATAGAAATGTTTCCTGGAAAATTAGGCGTATTACATGAACTGGAATGGGCCATCTTTGGGGGTCAACTGGCCCTCTGAAGGTGCCCTAAGACCTAGCCACTGTCCAGGTCATTTACAAAATTATAGTCGGGACTCTCAGACACCCTGATCAATTCCCATATATTGACTCTTGGCTTCAGATAGCCCGAAGTTTGACCCCATGGACCTGATTCTGTGCTAATAATAGGAAGGACCAAAGTAGGGTATTTGTAGGCCAAGTAAAAGAGCCCAAATGCTTTGTAAGGAAGCAAAGCCTACCAGGGAGGCCCTGCCCTGGGGACATCAGGGGCAGCAATGGGGATGAGCCCATCAGGAAGCATGGGGACCACCGTTCTCCTCTGACCTGGAACCTAAAGCTGAGCTGCAAGAAGACAGTGCTGCTCTTGCTTCTAAGTGGCCTGTGTGGGGAGATACTTGACATGTAGTAGCTCTGACAGCCCACTGAAAACTTGATCCAGACAGAAACAGGATGTAAAATAACAGGAGCTCTCATAATTTCGTTTAAGAGAAAGAGCAGGGGTACCTGGCTGGCTCAGTTGATTAAATATCTGCATTCCATACAGGTTATGATCCCAGGTGTCCTTCAGGATGGGGACTTTAGGAAATATTCCCAAGCAGCTGCCAAAACTCCCTTTGTTTATGGGAAGTTCCTGTCTTTTCTGGTCCAACATGGACTGCCTATCCCCACCTCCCTTCGTTGGCGGGAAAACATGGCGTCTGCTCCTCTCCACCCTCTGGCAGCACTTTGTCTTGTCTGCTTCCCCATCCCTCTTCTCCCATTTCTGCACCAAATTGGGTGCGGCCTGCATTGCTGGCTCTAGACCATCCTCCGTGCCTCAGGCACCCTGCCGGCTCCACCCTTCACTGTCAGGAGCGAGAAGAGCACCCCCTGGACGCAACACCACCCACTCCAGATTTCCTCACCAGCGTCTCAGGTGCAAACTGACCTTGGGGAGGCTCCAAGCGGAACATAATTCAGTATTTAAACTAAGTTTAGTTGGTTTAATTAAGAAGATGTATCTTTTAAGTTAGCAGTAAATGTGAAACTTTATATTCTATCAAGGTCTACTGAAGCTCAAATAACCTCGTCTCTTGCAATTTATTAGCAAAAGATTACTAAACTGATGGTTAATTGTCTCAAGGTTATTAAGATAGCTTTCAGAGCCTTTGGTAAACTAAAACTTTTAAAGTTTTGCTTGGACAATAAATGGAGTTAAATTCATTGGACATCTAGGTCTTTCCCAAATAGGATAAAGTGCTAAGTCATTAATTACTGAACATAGGTTTGTGCCTTTGACTTCCTATTGCAGGGAAACTAAGGACATTTGAATCTGTTGGTGAACATGTGTTGTGCTTAACTGATCCATAAATTTGCCATCTAAAGAATTCCGGTGTAACAGTTTATAGTTGGTTACTTCTTGGTCTTCACTGGAGATTAAGGTTTGTAAGAGTGCAAAATTCTGCTAACTGTAACTAAGATGGATGGAAATAAGGGAAACAACTCTGTATGTGGAAAAGTAAGAGATATGTAAAAATGATAAGGAATGGGAATGCATTTTTGTTAAAATAAAAAGAAGGTAATTTCATCCTAAATGAGATGGTTATTTGGAAAGAAATGGCTTGAGACAAAAATCTGAATGCAAAGGAAAGTTGGAGAAGGTTTATGGGGGGAAATTTTGGAATGAAATTTTAGAATGAATGGATTTTAAAGTATAAGATTGAAAGTCTGCTTTCTCTCTGTTCAAAAAGATAAAGTATTCTCCAATTGTTGGTTGCTCTTGATAAAAAGATACAACTAGTTGTTTTCTCTCCACTTGCCCAGAAAAACCAGTTTCTATGTCTTGCCTTTATCAAAAGGGCAGAATAAGACTGACTCCATCTTAAGTGCTTCACCCTCCATCCTGTGGTGGCTTGACCCCTCCCCAGAAAAACCATGCACGAATATTGCCCAACCCTGGCCCAGCTCGCCTTATGCAACTGACTCCTGGCCAATCAGCATAAGCCACCAAATCACCCCACCAACTGCCATCCGCCCCCTATAAAACTGCTGCACTTTTGAAAATAGGTCTTTCTCTGCATCTCGCCGCTGCATGGGTGAGTGGGGAGACTGAGCTCGAGCTAGTGCAAATAAAGGCTCTTTGCTTTTGTATCAGACCCGGCTCCCTGGTGGTCTTTGGGGATCTCAAAATCTGGGAATAACATTATCAGGTCTAAAACCCCTAATCCTATTTAAGTGTGTGTTTTAATAAAACTTTCTAAAGGATTTAACAAATGTCCCCAAGATTAAATCAGGAAGAAATTCTTGTTGACTAATTAGGCTTGCTTGTTTGTTATGTTACTTCAGCTGTTGAAGTGTTAACTGCCACAGAATAACCGAGATAACCCAGTTTCCTTGTTGATTGTGTCACAATGAGCTCTCACATCAGATCATTACCAGTATCCATTTCTGAGGTTTTGTCATTTATAATTGTTCTTCCTGTCTTGCAAAATGAGCTTCATCTATAAAGAGATGCATAGAAAGGACTTTTAAGAGAATACAGTTATTCAATAGCTTTAGGACCATAAAACCAAAATGGGTAAGACTTTTCCAGAACTAATTAAAAGCTGCAAACCGAACAAGACCTGGTTACGTGGGACTATATGAACTAAAATGACAATCATAGTTTTGTGACTCCTGTTTGAAACATTGCCAGTTCTCTAATGTTTGCTCTTCCAGGCCAAAGAAACTTCTTCTGAAGAAATCTGTGACTTGCAGAAATGTAAAAATATTGATTTGTAAACAAATCAAAGCATTCAACTTTTCAGTCTGAACCCTCTGAAACTAAAAAGATCTCAGTACGTATTCTTTCTTCCATTGCAATCCTAGTCATTTGCATAAATTCAGTAAGTATCTCTTCTCCTTGTAATGGGACTTCGTTGGAAAATGTTGGTTATTTTCCCAAGGCCTTGATTGGACTGTCATATTTGCAGAGGCATGTAGAGACTCAGATATGATGAAACAGCTTTAAGGAACTAAGGTTGACTTTATGAAACATGGAGCCGTAAAGCCCCTTGGAAATGTCAGCCTGATACCTCGCTTAGTTTCTAGTAGCCTCACCCAGTGAGTAAAGAATGACACTTCCTGGCAGGTGAAGGAACCTCAAGATATATTGGGAGCCGCATGGAGAGGAAGCCACCCATCTCTATGAGTACTGCAGGCATGTCTGATGGGAAGTACTTGGCTTGGATTCTGGCCGGGAGAGGCTACTGGAAGTTCAACCTAGACATTCCTTCTAAAAAGTTCCAGCAAAGCAGATTCTAAAAGATCTGTATGGTCACTCACTGTTCTTGCTGAGCTGATGTAAATGATTAGGCTAAGTTTGTTTAAATCTGGACTTGTTTTTCAAATAAATTAGTCCTGATTTGGCTATCTTTGGAAATGAGAGCTATTTTAGAGAGAAAAATTGTTTAAATAACACCTTTGTGGATGTTAAATTCTAAATCTGATTGAAATTACCACAGTAACTCATATATAGACAACCCTCTTGCTGCTTCATCTTTGGGGATAATAACAGGACCCCCATAGCACATGATGAAACAATTGGAAAATGGCATTGATTTCCCCAAAATTGTATAACTTCACTATCGCCTTGACCAATTCTGTATGGCTGGGGTAATGAAATTCCCTAAAAGCCAGAAACATACCCCACTCCATAGGATTAACTATGGACTTGTGGAGATAATGAATGACCCCACTTTCTTTGTGATTAGATTTGATGATGCATGCGGGACTCCCCTTTATCTCTTGACAGGTTTTCTCCCACTTGCCAGTGATCCTTTGTAATTAGGATATTGTTAAGGCTGGGCCATTCAAAAAGGGCTTCTTAACGGTCTCATCCCTTAGTCATATTTATCCTAAAAGCCACTTCTATTGAGGTACAATTGCAAATTAAGGCTTTAGCTAAGCATAGAAGAGCCCTCCTAATAAAAGGAGACTCAAAGGTCACCAGGGGATAGGTTCTGACTGTAATAACTTCACATTAGGTCCAGAGTGTCCCAGAAACCAGAGGCCCCTAATAGATGATGGAAGGCAGACTATTAAATACCAGGCATTGCTTAAAATAATACTAAAAAATAATAAAATAAAATAAAATAAAATAAAATAAAATAAATAAAATAAATAAAATAAAATAAAATAAAATAAAATAAAATAAAATAAAATAAAACCTAAAACCTGTCATGCTTCAAATCCAGCTATCCTTATGCCTGGACCTGAGCGTCGTTCTTGTATGGAGCATGACTGTTGGCCATCATTGATCTTGTTTATTCTGGTCACCTGGATTTAAAAGATTCCTGCAGCTGTGATTCACCTCAGAGGCTCTGTGGCAGGCCACCCCCCAATAATAAGCAGCCTTAGAGGAGACCTTGAACAAATTAGAGACTTTGAAGTTTCCCAACACCTCTAAGCCCTGGGAAAAACTCTAAGGTGCGTCTCCTGAGAAGCTTTAGAAAGGACCCCCTCAAACCACAGTGGACAGAGCCCCACACTGTTGTTCTAATCACCCTTACTGCCTTCAGGGTCTCAGGTGTCACTCCATGGGTCCACCACTCTAGAGTAAAGAAGACTCACTAGTCAGACAAGGAATCCCACCAGTGGAAAGCCCAACCAGATGCTATGGAACCGCTCCGGCTCCACCTTCGGCAAGACCCCACCAAATATAGACATCTGTTCACCATGGGCCTTGGCTGTCATAGTGCAATATCACCTCAGGGGTGGACTTTATGCTGCTCCCCTTCTGATTGGATTTTCTCCCTGAAATTTATTATTATTGATTATTGGGCAACCTTAGGAACCTAAGGATGATTGCTAAATTCATAGAAAACACCGTTACCAGGTGAGCTGCCACACAGATATTAGCTTTGCAGGGCTATCGGCCCAATAGTAGGTGATAATGATGCTCTCCAAATTATGTGTTTAAAGGGGCATGAAAGGTTGGGGCGCCTGGGTGGCTCAGCTGATTAAGCGACTGCCTTCGGCTCAGGTCATGATCCTGGAGATCCGGGATCAAGCCCCGCATCGGGCTCCCTGCTCGGCGGGAGGCCTGCTTCTCCTTCTCTCATGCCCCCTGCTTGTGTTCCCTCTCTGGCTGTGTTTCTCTCTGTCAAATAAATAAATAAAATCTTATAAAAAAATAAAAGGGCATCAAAGGGGGGAATGATAAGGGAAAAATTGTACTCTAAGATGGCGGACCAAACCAACAAGGGAATTCCAGTCCCTGTCTCAAAGCCCTTCTAGGTTCTTCTTCCCTACTCCATTTCCTATGTGCACAAGAAATCCCAGTATGTGGAAGTAGAGGGGTATAAATAACCTCCCTGCTTGTGCTTGAGGCTCAGACCTTTGGAGAACAGTCTTCTCTGAGCCCGCCTGGTGTTAAATAAACCTCTGACACTCCAAAGTTTCCGAGTGCCGCTTGGTTCTTCCTCCAGGATCCAGTCCGGGTTCCATAACACCTCTGCTTGTGTTCCCTCTCTAGCTGTGTTTCTCTCTGTCAAATAAATAAATAATATCTTTTAAAAAAATAATGGCCTACTTGCAAATTAGAAACCAAAATTTTTCCTATGTTACACTTTTCAAATTAAGACATAAAATGAGGCTAATCTGTTCTTAGCTGCAAATGCAGAAAAGAGCAAAATCACCTTTGTCAATGTCCTCTGTTTCCAAGGAAACACTTTGATTGGAAAGACAGCTCTGACCCCCTCTTAAAATTGTTCTTGCTGATGTGGGCATAGTCCCTGGCTTTGATTCTTGGATGAGGGGGCCTCTGGCCAACTCTCCTTCAAGCTGAAGCCTGAGGCACGCCCCCCACCCCCCATGAGCAGCCTGCATCCTGCTGTGCTGGTCAACTGAAATGTGTCACACGCTGTGTCCCTGGATCTCATGTTTATTAAAGTGAATATTGGATGTTCAGAAACTAAGACAGAT
>PITA01002896.1:0-150143 GCA_004023965.1 Spilogale gracilis
GCTTATTTCACTCAGCATAATCTCTTCCAGTCCAGTCCATGTTGCTACAAAAGTTGGATATTCATCCTTTCTGATGGAGGCATAGTATTCCATTGTATATATGTACCACATTTTCTTTATCCATTCATCTGTTGATGGGCACCTTGGCTCTTTCCACAGTTTGGCGATTGTGGCCATTGCTGCGATGAACATTGGTGTACATATGGTCCTTCTTTTCTCTACATCTGTATCTTTGGGGTAAATGCCCAGTAGTGCAATTGCGGGGTCATAGGGTAGCTCTATCTTTAATTTTTTAAGGAATCTCCACACTGTTTTCCAAAGCGGCTGCACCAGTTTACATTCCTACCAACAGTGTAAGAGGGTTCCCCTTTATCCGCAGCCTCTCCAACACTTGTTGTTTCCTGTCTTGTTAATTTTGGCCATTCTGACTGGCGTAAGGTGGTATCTCAGAGTGGTTTTGATTTGAATTTCCATGATAGCTAGTGACGCTGAACATTTTTTCATGTGTCTGTTAGCCGTTTGTATATCTTCTATGAAGTGCCTCTTCATGTCTCTTGCCCATTTTTTGATGTGTTCATCTTCTTTTTGGATGTTGAGTTTGAGTAGTTCTTTATATATCTTGGATACCAGCCCTTTGTCTGTAGTGTCATTTGCAAATATCTTCTCCCATTCTGTGGGTTGCCTCTTTGTTTTGTTGATTGTTTCCTTTGCTGTACAGAAGCTTTTTATTTTGATGAAGTCCCAGAAGTTCATTTTCGCTTTTGTCCTTTGCTTTTGGAGACGTGTCTTGAAAGTTGCTGTGGCCGATGTCAAAGAGGTTACTGCCTATGTTCTCTTCCAGGATTTTGATGGATTCCTGCCTCACATTGAGGTCTTTCATCCATTTCGAGTTTGCCTTTGTGAGTGGTGTAAGCAAATGGTCTAGTTTCATTCTTCTATATGTAGCTGTCCAATTTTCCCAGCACCATTTATTGGAAGAGACTGTCTTTTTTCCACTGGATATTTTTTCCTGCTTTGTCAAAGATGATTTGACCATAGATTTGTGGGTCCATATGTGGGCTCTCCACTCTGTTCCATTGGTCTATTTCTCCATTTTTTGTGCCAGTACCATGCTGTCTTGGTAATCACAGCTTTGTAATAAAGCCTGAAGTCAGGTAATGAGATGCCCCCAGCTTTGCTTTTCTTCTTCAGCAATTCCTTAGCGATTCTACCCCAACAGCTTCTAGTAAACAGGGCCTAGTAACTCTTGGAGCAGAAATGCAATGCATGGCTAAGTTTTTTTTAATTAATATATGTTTGTATTTTAATTGTCAGAAGATTTTAATTATAAAAGTAACCCATATATATGGTAAGAAATCCATGCTGTACGTGGTGACAAAAAGGATTCCCTATAAACAGAAGTATCAGCCATTCACAGTTTCTTGTATTAGTTTCAGGAACTTTCCATGCATATGCAATAATATATTTAGGTGTGGCATAAGCCTTTTTAAATAACATACTGTGCAATTTGCTTTTTTTTCTATTTGATATACCTTGGACAGTTTTCTGTCTCTGTGCCAATTGTTCTACATTTTAGTATTCAAAGGATATGCCATCATTTATATAACCTTTCACTTATTACTAGACATTAAAATTGTTTATATTTTTGCTATTTTAACAATATAAACCAAAACTATAGTTTATATATAACTATATAGATAGCTAACATTATATATATAACATTCTTGTATTCATTTATTCATTTACTCAAATATTCATCAGTATTTATTCATCTCTATGTGTGATATACTGTGGGAAGGGCTAAGTCTGCATTTCTGAATAATATTCCCTGCTTTGTGGTACTTACACTCTAGTAGCCAAAATTTATAGAATAAATGAGGAAGTAAATAGAGAATCACAAATTGTGATAAGTACTATGAGGGAAATGAAGTATGCTAATATAAAGTTAACTGGGAACACTACCTGGAGAACATTTTGAGTAACTGATATTTAAATTGGAACCCAGAGGTGGTAGAGCATTCCAGGTATATGGAACAGCATTTGGGAAGACCTAGATAGAAACTTAGCATTTTTTTAAAGATTTTATTTATTTATTTATTTATTTATTTATTTATTTATTGACAGAAAGAGCAACAGCGAGAGAGAAATTACAAGTAGGGAGAGTGGGAAAGGGAGAAGCAGGCTTCCCGCTGAGCAAGGAGCCTGATGTGGGGCTCAATCCCAGGACCCTGGGATTGTGACCAGAGCCGAAGTCAGGAGCTTAGGATCTGAGCCACCCAGACACCCTGAGACATAGCATTTTTAAGAAATTGAAAAGAAACTGTGGCTAAAAGGTGATGGATAAGAGAGAGTAGCATGAAATAACATTGCAGAGGTAGACAGAGACCAGTCACAAAATATCTTGTAAGCTGTGGTAAGAAGTTTGGGTTTTATCTGAAATGTTATGGGAAGCCACTGGAAAATTTTATTCAGAGTAATGTGATTAGATACAGATATAAATATAGATAGGTTAGATGATAGATACATAGATAGATGATAGATAGATAGATAGATAGATAGATAGATAGATAGATAGATACCAATATAGGTATAGAGATATAGATATAGAGATAAAAGTCCACTCACATACTCTGAAAAATAAGTTGTAATGAGACAGAGTCAAGCCAGGAAGGAAACTCAGTAGTACAAGCAGGATGCTGATGGCTGGTTTGGGCCAAGCTAGTGACTATCAAGATAGACAGATTCAACATCATCTTTTTAAACAGTAGAACTGACATGAATAATAGGAATGGCCGTGGGAATCAAAGAAGAGAGACCTGGCCAACTAATGAGTGGTGAAACCATTCCCTGCGTAAGGAAGGGGAGGGAAGGGAAAGAGTTGTCTTCGAACATGTTAAGTTTGAGACACTTAAGGGACATCCAAGTAGAGTATCAAGTATGTAGATTAATCACAAGTCTGGAACTCAAAGGTGTTTTGGACTGAAGATACAAATTTGTCAGCATATTTAAAGCCAGGTGAGAATATGAGGATTGATGATGCAAGAGAGAAGATGGATTTGAGATGACAGACAGAGGCTAACTTTCTTTAATAGAGACAGCACTTCTGACTTGTACAGGAAGAGAGTAGGGTATAGACACAACCATGCACAGATTGGGCAATGGGGAAAAAAGAAACTCCCAGATCACGGTTCCTTGTATTGTTTGAAACATAAGGCAGCATGATTGTCTGATAGGAAGGCAAGTGAATGGAGAAGAGGATTTAAGCAGAAAAGAAATGCATAAAATATTCATCTCAGAGAATAAAAAGGCAAACTTGATGAAGAAACTACAGAAATGTCATTGGACTGCTGGTAGCACTGAGAGTGCATGTGAGAGGTGGGGTCATATTCAAAGTGAAACCTGTCTGCCTGAATGTGTACTTTTCTGCAGCTACATTCAGCTCTGTAAGAAAACAGAGAAGGGGCGCCTGGGTGGCTCAGAGGGTTAGGCCTCTGCCTTTGGCTCAGGTCATGATCTCAGGGTCCTGGGATTGAGTCCCACATTGGGCTCTCTGCTCAGTGGGGAGCCTGCTTCTCCCTCTCTCTCTGCCTGCCTCTCTGCCTATTTGTGATCTCTCTGTGTCAAATAAATAAATAAAATCTTTAAGAAAAAAGAAAGAAAACAGAGAAGATGGGTGCCTAAGGATATCTTTGTGCAGTGTAGTAATTCTGTAGTAAAAATATCAAGAAATAAAATTACTAAATCAAAGAGTATATGCATTTCAATATAGATATCACTACCAATCAGTATATTTGCAGATTTACCTGGAAAAAAATTTAAAAATCACTCTTTTCATCCTTCTTAGTCTATTTCAACACAACAAAAACAAAAACACTAACTGGATATTAAGACCAATTACCTAGAAATTTCAAAACAGAAAAGTATAGTGCAATTTAAGGAGAAAAACAAAAAATTTACTTGTGCAATTAATCTTGTGTTATGAGGTTGTTACTACATGTGTGTTGGTTGAGTGTGTGTGTGTGTGTGTGTGTGTGCATTTGAAAATGAAAGGTGACCTACCTTGTCCTGACTGAACCCAAAGACCTCACGATTGAGCCCAGAGGGTGCCATACTTCTGTGGTTTGCTGTTGTTACCACTGATTTTTCATAATGTCTTCCCACTGTTCAAGTCACTGTCAGGAAACAGAGTGGTTTGGCTAGAGATGGTTGGGATTTGCTATGAATGGGGTCGAGCTGTCAGGTTTATATGGTTTTTTCTTCTAAAAAAATATATGGCCTTCCAATTTCATTCACATTGACTGTGAAGCTCATTTAGGACTGTTGTATCCCAATTGCTTGGCTCCCCAAATTCTAAAGGATGCACAGCACATTGCTAAGTGGGACTGCACTTTCAGCTGGCACGTCAGATGGGAAATTCCCAGTAGTTTGGTCCCCAGATTCTTTCTGGGTGTCAATATTTCCATAGTTTTCTCCTTTCACTTACCAGCCAAAGGCTGCTGTAACTAACTAGGTGTCTATCCTCCACTGGCTGTCACTGGTTGGTCAGCAGACATTTAACTCCTCTGATGGAATCACCATGTGGCCTGGGGAACGAGTGTTAATCAGAGTACCAGCCATTCTCTTGCCCTCTTAACCCCCATTTTTTTTTTTAATTTTCAGCTCTGCCTCCAGAAATGTCCTCTAAAACGTGCATCATTTGTTTTGCTTTGTAAAATGACATGACTCAGAAAATGCATCTAGAATTATATCTCATAAAGCTCAGCTTTCAAAACTTAAGTGTGTTGAACCAAAGCCAGTCAATGACCTAAAAGCTGGCTGGGGAAGACAAACACATAAGGGTGATGAGTGGCACCGGGCTGCACAGAGGGATGCGTGCTGGGAGGCTGTCAGGAAGGAGGAAGCACTTCATTGTTGACCTTGTCCCTCACCATCATTCCCCATCAAGAAGGCAGATGTTAAGGCTACCTTAATGAGAATGTAGGTGATGCTAACTTTAGAGGCATTCTCTAAGGAATAGAAATGTAGGTGGAAAGTCCACAAAAGAAAAAACCTTCTTGCCAAAGCTGCCACTGCTGTGATAGAGGGTTCAGAGGTCACCTGACCTTGCACTCTACCCACTGCCCCGTCCCCAAAGGGCTTCCCTGAAGCAACATCAGAACTTAAAGATATGCTTTATTTTATTGTCCAGGTATGTTCATCAGCTCTGTATCTGCAGATAACTTCCCCACAAATGATCATAGGATTCAGAGGTCCAGTTTTAAAATATGCTGGCCATGGTAGTGGCCTTGGGACAACAGATGGGTTTAGTTATTCACGCATTCTTACTGAGTGCCAGCTTTGTGCGCAGCAAGTAACCAGATAACCAGATGAATCTGATCATCGCTATGGATTATGACAAGTGCAATAAAGGTTTGGAGAAATATGGTGAAGAGGCTGTTTTAGATGAAGTAGCAAAGATAGGTCCCCAGGGCAGAACTTAAGCAGAGAACTGCAGCATGAGATTGAGGTGGCCTCAAGAAGAGCTGGGGGAAGCATTCTTGTGTAGGGGCCGTAGAAGGGAGTTGGTCCGGAGGATTCAGAGGCCAGAGA
The DNA here is from genome assembly GCA_004023965.1 of Spilogale gracilis. Taxonomy (NCBI): domain Eukaryota; kingdom Metazoa; phylum Chordata; class Mammalia; order Carnivora; family Mephitidae; genus Spilogale; species Spilogale gracilis. The sequence goes on from PITA01002896.1 coordinate 5,590, forward strand.
AGAAAGCTGAGTAGGCAGTGAGATAGAAGAAGGATGTAAAGAGGGCCAAAGAGCTAAGCAGGAGCCAGATAGTGCAGAATCTGAGAACCACCACGAGGAGCTCGAAGGAGCTTGGGCTTTAGTCTAAGGGCAATGAGCAGCCACTGAAGGGAACTGCTATAATCTGACCTAAGTCTTGGAAGGGGGACTTGAACTGCTCTTCGAGAACAGATAGCAGAGAGTCCAGAGTTGAAGCAGAGAGCCTCTGGACCTGATGAGAAACTGTGATGGCTCACATGAGGGCCCTGGCAACGCCAATGAAGAGGGCAGAAGGGGACTGATGTAAGATACAGTAGGAGGTAGAAGTGAAAAGCCATGTGGTTGGGTTGGATGGGAAGGAGAAGTAAGGATAAGAGAGGAATTTTTTTTTTTTTGCCTTTTACTCCTTTTATACAAACCCCAGGATACCGTTAGCCTAAATCATCACATCAACCCTGTACAAACCCCGTAATGGGTTTGAACTCTCCTGAAAACATGTTTTCACCCCTTCCCAAGTGAGGGTGGACTGGCTGAACATCTTTGCAAGGGACTTGAATTAATATTAACACAATTGAACACTGGGCCCTCTTCCAGAGTGCTGGGTCCCAGAAATTTATACCGCCTTCATCTTCCCCAACCCTAATGAGCCCCTATCCTAACCTAGACATGACCACACGAAGGCAGTCCCTCACCATCATTCACTTTTATGGTTAAGATTTTCTCTCCAGGCCTCTAGCCTGCATTTATCCCTATTTGGAATTCCCAGCCCGCCCTTCTTCCCATTAGTGTCATCTGTAAACTTAATGATGACCATGTTCTGTATTTTAGCCCCCAGGTCCTTTAGAAACAATGTTTTCTGTATTTATTTTTGAAGTTATGAACAGATGGCCATGCAGCATGAACACAGGCATTGAAATGTGAACCAAGGAAATGTGATTTTGGAATGAGACTGGTTCCCTATGACTAGTGCTAAGCTTTATACTATGGAGTTTAATTTAATATTGGAGATGGTGTTGTAATCAAAATAAAATTTACAGCAGAGTTGATCTGATACATCTAATAATGTGATTGCTATTATGTGGAGAGAAACAACATTTGTATAAATGACTTACACACATTACTATTTCACAGTTCCACCAAAGTCATGGTATTCACATAAGAATTGTCAATAATTTTCCTTGTCGCCCATGTGAATACAGGCTTACAGTGAAAGACAAAGATTCTATCTAGACCTTACTTCTAGTCATTGTACTCACAGGGCTGAGATTTCCCTTTCTACACAGAATTCTCTCCTGCACCTCCCCTTACACCCAAGTCCTTCATTAGAACACATTCTTGTTCCTACATCTAACCGTACTAGAAGGCTAGAAATAGAAAAAAATCCAGTTGCTAAAGCTGTGGACTTTTTGTCTGAGGTATGATGACAATCATCATACCCCTGTTATATGGGATGATTAAGGGGTGTGTGATATTAGAAATTATGTTGTAGACAGTGCATTCTTAGACAACTCTGCATGTGATTTTGCCTGGCACTCATGGAAGCATCCAACCTACAAAAGAGTTACATCAAAAATTTTAAGTTGAAACATTATTCATGGTCCGTGTTGAAAGATGCCAAACACCACTTCCCTTGTGCTGCCATATTTGGAAATTCTTTCATAGAGGTAAAATACTGAAGAAGACTTGCAGCAGTCTTGTTCTTCCACATTACATGCTCCACACCCCAGCCCACCTCCATGTCTCACTTCCTGCCCTTTCGAGGTCCAGAGGCCACAGTGCTACCTGCAGGTCACTACTGCAGCCCACACACCCGCTTTGCTTTCTCTGAACCATGTGGGTCTCACCCATAAAATTCAGTTTTCACCAGAGGAAGAATTTTCTAGTCCCTGTAGTAGTTAGCAGCTTCCATCTCTTCTTCTATGGCTTTTCCTTTTATGGCCAACAACCATTCTGGGGCCTCCCTTAGGCCTGTCTTCTGATCAGCCTCTCTCAGGTTTTTGGACTCACATCCTGTTTTCTGGTGTATGCTTTGAAATATACAGGATGTGGATACTGCAGTGCTGCAGCGTTGTTAGGAAAAGTGAGGACAGATCCTGCCTCCTTACATAATTTTCAGGAGCCCATGCAGAATGAAAATGTGGAACCTCAGCTTTCAGACAGCACCATTAAGCATATACCAAAATGTAAACCTTTTTTTCATTTCTGCCAGTCCCTCTTCTGACTTTCAGTATTTTTTATTTGCTATTTAAGTTTTTCTAAGAACAATTAAAATTTCATATAATTAATATGAGTTTTGTCATTCACCTTTCTATTGTGTATGTGAGACTTAAGTGCTAATATAAGAGCATTTAAATTGCATGCAAATTACTAAAACCATACAATTTGTATTTTGCAGCTTGTATATGCATATGCATATTTTGTATTATGTGTATGTATATTTTGTATACATATATGCATATTTTTGCTCTTTCGGAATGATGGAAACATTGCATACAACATTTACCTTGCACTCACTTTGCCTCATTGAACTCTCACACATCATGAATCCACCAGAATTCCGTGTTCATTGGACATTGTAAACACTATGTCACTTGGGGTGCAAAGAACTACAAATGTGCATACTGTGCATCTCTCCTCACCTCATGTGCATGCTCCATTGTCTCATTAGACTTTGCTTACAAAACACAAGTTCAAAGACAAAACTAAGAATTTCAAGACAGCAGCAGTCGAGCATTAAGCCTTAAGCAGGGCTCTTTTGAGCTCAAGGCCCTTCTGAGAATGGGGTCTTGTGCAGTTGCATAGGTGGCATGCCCATGAAGCTGATCTTGGGACTGAGAAGGGGTTATAGGATTGGGTAGTTAGGAGAAGGCAGGCAGAACTGAGCCTTGACTCTGCCAAAAGAAATCTGTTATTATGTTATGAGAGGCCCCTAGCCTATTGGATTTCTGGTTCAGTTTCTGTCAATAGCACCTGAAATTGTATTTATATCTTTGGCTATGGGGGTAGAGAAGATAAGAGGGAGTTCTGCCAAATATTTCATTATAGTTGACACAGAAACTTCACTGAGGTAGAAGGGAGAGACCAGAGAGTGAATCTATATGACATAGTCTTTAATTCTTAATCATAAGGGAAACTCATAAATGCACTTTCAGTGTCCCACTTACACTTTTAAAACAACTGCTGTCACGTAAAGCAAAGGATTAGTAATCAGAGCAAAACAGAAAAAAATTTCCATCAAGTTTATTTTGTGTGGAGAATTCGTGCAATTCAAGACTTAAGTCAGTGTGCTTTTGCACATGTCAGAATTATCAAATTATGTAATGAGTTTTATAATAATGTTTTCATTCAGGGTTCAATAAGCTGTTTTCCAGCTGGCCATTTTCTGGAATTGGACTTTCCTTTGAACTGTGAAAATTTTGCACATTTTGGAGAGTCCATATTCTATTTCTTACTGGGTTTCTGTGCCAAGGTTGCTATTCTTTCCAGCTTCTCCATCAACTAATACTTCTTTATGCAAAGTCCATAAAACCGCATAAATGAAGCTCTTCAGGTTTATAATGATTGATTTCCAATATGTGGGAGTTATGTATGAAAACATCAAAGGTAGTTACTGAGTTGGTAGTGTGGCTTCCCATTTGCACTTATTAAAATGGTAATATATACTGGCAGAGTACCTGCTCCAAAGTGTTCCCACTACAAACCCTCAATTGCTTCCTGAAGAGTAAGGATGAGGTAATGGCTGAAGATAAAAATTTCTCCTAGTGGTTCTGTGCTATGCCCAGTCAAGGGGAGTATCCATACAAAAAACACTGAGCCAAAATGCGTATGGATGACCACTTTGGTTGATTTTGTTTCTAGTGTATTTTGTGCTGAGAATGATCCAGTTTGGCAACATAAGTTTGCCAGTTAATTATCAGTCCTCTGTGGTTACCATCATGAAAACTATACTCAAGGCACAGGACAGATGCAGGTCTCCTACGTTTTCTCTCTATGGCCTCTGTCTCCCCTTCTCTAGATTCCCAGTGGAGGTGGGCTTTATTCCACAAGACCTACTTGCTCACAACCTGGAACTTCCCCACACACCTCATGCACTGCCTTTCATAAATAGCAAAGCACCTACCAGCGTCTAGTACGGGGTATGGAGTACAACAAAGACTCTCTGTCCCTCCCCAGCTTGATTCTTTATCTTATCCATATTTCTACACGTAGGCCCTGGCTTTAGGGTACAGTAAACACACTTTGGTGACTGCAAATTTAACTATTCTTTTAAAATCGCATCAAGCCTGGTATCAATGGAGATATCCTAAAAGTCATTGGATACACAGTTTCTTCTTAAAGGATAGCTCTTACCCTTAACCCCAAAGCTCGCTTTATTCGGAAGATTTGGATCCACTGGAGTATGGGCCTTGTAGAGCAGGGTCTGGAGTCCAGACATCCTGAGTGAACCCCATAAAAGTGCAGAGAGCATATTCTACTCTTAAAAAGGTAAAATGTGAGGTCATTTGGGACTCTATCCTGAAAATCAGTTCTTAAATTTCTCTGTAGATGTCCTGAAGGTCTAAAACCTGTGGCCCGCCTCACAGTTTACCTTGGTTCAGGAGCAAGGGAAGAGACAAAGACCCTGAACTTAGAAGTGCCTCAAGCCTAGAAAACCCTTCTCCAATGTTCAGAAAAATAAGGGGAACTGGCCCCTTCTCCTCTTGCCAGTTGAGTTCCGGGTGTATTTGTCTTGTGGGGCTCGGATGGATACAACAGCTTTGGTCATGCTTTCCCACCAGTTACACATTGTAGCCATTTCAGGTTCAGCCATGCGTGCCAGATTGAATTAAATGCTTTTTTAAAAGTCTCCAAAGCAGGAAAACATCTTTCTCTGGCTAGTATTTTTTTTTACATATTTGTTAATGAGTGTCTGCACAATAAAGATGTGGTCTGTAGCTTGTTTTCCAAGGAGAAATCCAGTTTGGCTCTCGTGGATGTTGCTGCTACCCAGATATAGTTTAATTCTTTAATTGAAGCAGCTGCAGAATAACTTGTGGACCATGCAGCGTTCCTCCACAGTCTTCCCTGGAGTGGTCTGAGTGAAGACCACCTTCGCTCTGGTGTCCCAAATCTCCAGAGCTTGTCAGAGTGGCTATCGAAAGACTGTCTCTCAGGCTGACCCTGCGTTGGCCTGTGAAAGGTAGAGTCTGTGACTGACTTCACAGACTTGTTTCTTCTCTTTGTAGTCAGAAAGGTGCTAGCAGTATGACACCCAGCACAAGGAGCAAACCAACTTTTCACCAGATGCCCTTCCAGAAATATCTCCACTGGCTCAGCTTCTGTAGCCTGCCTAGAAGGCACTGTGTTCTTCTAAAAGTTTCTTCTGTGAGCACCTCAACGCACTTAATGTTCCTGACTTGTACAAATACATTGGGTACAGAAAAACATTGGTGGTAAAAGGGAACAAGTTTGGGGAGAGAGAGAATCTGTTCAGGGCCACTGGGGTGCAAATCCTTCTGCCTACCAAGACCCAAAGAATGAGGCAATAAAGAAAGGATAAGTGGGACCTCTGAGTTAGCTCATAAAGTTCACTTAGAAACCAGGTAAATCATAAGATCTTCATGATGTGACACTATTCATTATTTGTTCATCCAGTGTATCACACATGCTCAGTAAATATTGCCTGATGATAATGGTGATGATGATGATGGTAGCAAGACAAAAAGCCCTTCTACTACATATCCATTCATTTCTGATGAAGGCAGGAGCTTGTGTCTGGCCTTACTCTCGAAGTCTTTGGTGCACACAACTGTCCAACCTCTAGCTTTTACATAAGAGTGCCACTATTCACTTTTTTTAAGTTGACATATAATGAATTATTTGTTTCAGAGGTACAGGTCTATGATTCCTCAGTCTTACATAATTCACAGCACTCACCATAGCACATACCCTCCTCAGTGTCCATCACCCAGCCATCCCATCCCTCCCACCTCCCTCCATTCCAGCAACTCTCAGTTTGTTTCTTGAGATTAAGAGTCTCTTATGGTCTGTCTCCCTCTTTGGTTTTGTCCCATTTCATTTTTTCCTCTCTTCCTGCATGATTGATTGTCAAATTCCACATATCAGTGAGATCATATGATAATTGTCTTTCTCTGATTGACTTAATTCACTTAGCATAATCCCTCTAGTTCCATCCACATCGTTGCAAATGGTAAGATTTCATTTTTGATGGCTGCATAATATTCCATTGTGTGTGTTTGTGTGTGTGTGTGTGTGTGTGTGTGTGTGTGTATACACCACATCTTCTGTCATCTGTCAATGGACATCTGGGCTCTTTCCATAGTTTGGCTATCGTGGACATTGCTGCCATAAACGCTGGGGTGCACATGCCCCTTTGGATCACTACATTTTTATATTTGGAGTAAATACCCAGTAGTGCAATTGCTGGATCATAGGGTAGCTTTATTTTCATTTTTTTTTAAGATTTTATTTATTTGACAGAGAGAAACATAGCCAGAGAGGAAACACAAGCAGGGGGAGTGACAGAGGGAGAAGCAGGCTTCCCACCGAGCAGGGAGCCCGATGTGGGACTCAATCTCCGGGATCATGACCTGAGCCGAAGGCAGTCGCTTAACCAACTGAGCCACCCAGGCACCCCTATTTTCAACTTTTTGAGGAACTTCCATACTGTTTTCCAGAGTGGCTGCAACAGCTTGCATTCCCACCAACAATGTAGGAGGGTTCCCCTTTCTCCACATCCTCACCAACATTTGTCATTTTCTGAGTTGTTAATTTTAGCCTTTCTGACAGGTGTGAGGTAGTATCTCATTGCAGTTTTGATTTGTATTTCCCTGATGCTGAGTGATGTTGAGCACTTTTTCATGTGTCTGTTAGCCATTTGGATGTCTTCTTTGCAGAAATATATGTTCATATCTTCTGCCCAGTTCTTGATTGGATTATTTGTTCTTTGGGTGTTGAGTTTGATAAGTTCTTTATAGATTTTAGATACCAGCCTTTTACCTGAAATGTCATTTGCAAATATGTCCGCCCATAGTTCATTTTTACCCTTGCTTTCTTTGCCTTTGGTAATGCATCTAGGAAGAAGTTGCTGTAGCTGAGGCCGAAGAGGTTGCTACCTGTGTTCTCCTCAAGGATTTTGATTGATTACTCTCTCACACTTAGGTCTTTCATCCATTTTGGGTCTATTTGTGTGTGTGGTGTAAGGAAGTGGACCAGTTTCATTCTTCTGCATGTGGCTGTCCAATTTTCCCAACAACATTTGTTGAAGAGACTGTCTTTTTCCCATCTGACATTCTTTCCTTCTTTGTCACAGATTAGTTAACCATAGAGTTGAGGATCCATTTCTGGGCTCTCTATTCTGTTCCATTGATCTATGTGTCTGTTTTTGTGCTAGTACCATACTATCTTGATGATTGCAGCTTTGTAATAGAGCTTGAAGTCTGGAATTGCGATGCCACCAGCTTTGCTTTGCTTTTTCAACATTCCTCTGGCTATTTGGGGTCTTTTGGGGTTCCATACAAATTTTAGGATTATTTGTTCCATTTCTACAAAAGAAGACTTTATCGTATTTTGATAGGGATTGCAGTAAATATGTAAATTGCTCTAGGTAGCATAGACATTTTCACAGTATTTGTTCTTCCAATCCATGAGCATGGAATGTTTTTCCATTTCTTTGTGTTTTTCTCAATTTCTTTCAAGAGTATTCTATGGTTTTCTGAGTACAGATCCTTTGCTCCTTTGGTTAGGTTTATTGCTAGGTATCTTATGGTTAGGGGTGCAATTGTAAATGGGATCGACTCCTTAATTTCTCTCTCTTCTGTCTTGCTGTTGGTGTATAGAAATGCAACTGATTTCTGAGCATTGATTTTATATCCTGCCACTTACTGAATTCCAGGTTGAGTTCTAACAGTTTTGGGGTGGAGTCTTTTGGGTTTTCCACATAAAGTATCATATCATCTGCAAAGAATGAGAGTTTGACTTCTTTGCCAGTTCAGATGCCTTTTATTTCTTTTTGTTGTCTGATCCCTGAGACTAAGACTTCTAGTACTATGTTGGATAGCAGTGGTGATAGTGGACAACCCTGCTGTGTTCCTGACCTTCGGGGGAAAGCTTTCAATTTTTCCCCATTGAGAATGATATTTGCTGCGAGTTTTTCATAGATGGCTTTTATGATATTGAGGTATGTACCCTCTATCCCTACACAGTGAAGAGTTTTAATCAAGAAATGTTGTTGTAGTTGTCAAATGCTTTTTCTGCATCTATTGAGAGTATCATATGGTTCTTATCCTTTCTTTTATTAATGTAGTGTATCACATTGATGGATTTGCGGATGTTGAACCAACCTTGCAATCCAGGAATGAATCCCCCTTGGTCATGGTGAATAATCCTTTTAATGTACTGTTGGATCCTATTAGCTAGTATTTTGGTGAGAATTTTTGGATCCATGTTCATCAGGGATATTCATTGGTCTGTAATTCTCCTTTTTGATGGAGTCTTTGTCTGGTTTTGGGATCAAAGTAATGCTGGCCTCATAAAATGAGTTTGGAAGTTTTCATTCCATTTCTATTTTGGGGGAACAGTTTCAGAAAAATAGATATTAATTCTTCCTTAAATGTGTTGGAGAATTCCCCGTGAGAAGCCATCTGGTCCTGGGCTCTTGTTTGTTGGGAGATTTTTGATTACTGCTTCAATTTCCTTACTGGTTATGGGTCTGTTCAGGTTTTCTATTTCTTCCTGGTTCAGTTTTGGTAATTTATATGTTTCTAGGAATGCATCCATTTCTTCCAGATTGTCAAATTTGTTGGCATATAGTTGCTCAGAGTATGTTCTTATAATTGTTTGTATTTCTTTGGCTTTGGTTGTGATCTCTCCTCTTTCATTCATAATTTTATTTATTTGGGTTCTTTCTCTTTTCTTTTTGAAGAAAAAGAGGTCGGGAAATGGTATAATTCCTCCCAGGTCCCTGGACTCCTACAGAAGAGAATATTCCTAGTATATTCCACTGAATCTTGGATAAAAAGTAATTGCCTAGAACTAGGAATCTGTCTGAGAAGACTCTGTTTTTTTCCTTTATTCTCACATTCTGCCACACTTGCAATACTTTTAACTCTGGATGTGGGGTTGGTTTTTGTTCTTTGGTTTTCTCATACCAATCGATTATCCAACACCATCTGAGTGTCCTACAATTCAGTTTAGTTCTCTTTTTTTTAAAGATTTCATTTATGTAATGGAGAGAAACACAGCTAGAGAAGGAACACAAGCAGGAGGAGTGAGAGAAGGAGAAGCAGGCTTCCCAGCTCAATCCTGGAACTCTAGGATCATGACCTGAGCAGAAGGCAGATGCTTAATGACTGAGCCACCCAGCCTCCCTCAATTTAGTTCTGAAGCTATCGATCTGGAGTAGCATCAGGTCCCACCAGGGCTCAGTCCTACCAGGGCTCAATCCCACAGGACTATCCCCATTTCAAACACCAGCTGCAAATTCTAGGCTGTCTCTTGTACTTCTTCTTCTTCTTCTTCTTTTTAAATTTATTTGAGACAGATAAGAAGAGAAGAGAGAGGTCAGAGGGAGAACCAGACCCTCTGCTGAGCAGGGAGCCCAATGTAGAACTCGATCCTGGGACTCCAGGATTATGACCCGAGCTGAAGGCAGCCGCCCAACCCACTGAGCCACCCAGGCACCTGTCTCTCTTGTACTTCTGACCAACAACCTGCTATGAGTCAGGGTTCCCATGACTCCCTCTTCAAGTCTGATAATTGGTTAGAACAGCTCAAAGAACTCAGGGAAACACTTACTTATGTTCACCTGTGTATTATGTAATAAAGAATATGATAAAGGATACAGATGAACAGCCAGATGAAGAGATACATAGGGTGAGGTTCAGAAGAGTCCTAAGCATAGGGAACTGTGTGCCTGGAGTATACCACTCTCCCAGCACATGGGTGAATTCACCAACCCAGAAGCAATTTGAACCCTGTGCTTTGGGGAGATTTATGGAGTCTACATCACATAGGCATGATCAATTACTGACCCAATTTCCAGCCCCCTCCCCTCTCTAGAGAATGGGGGAGAGGATGCTGAAAAGCTTTAAGCTTCTAATCGTGCTTTGTCTTTCTGGGGACCAGCCTCAACCGAGGACCGCAACAAGAGTAGCCTCATTAGGACAAAAGATGCTCCTAGGGGCGCCTGGGTGGCTCAGTTGGTTAAGCGACTGCCTTCGGCTCAGATTGTGATCCCAGAGACCCGGGATCGAGCCCCACATTGGGCTCCCTGCTTGGCGGGAAGCCTGCTTCTCCCTCTCTCACTCCCCCTGCTTGTGTTCCCCTCTCTGGCTGTGTTTCTCTCTGTCAAATAAATAAATAAAATCTTTAAAAAAAAAAAAAAAGATGCTCCTATCATCACCCAGGAAGTTACAAGGGACTTAGGAGATCTGTGTCAGGAAATGGGGTCAAAGGCCAAATATTAGCAGAAACTGAAGGTAGAGATAAATATATGTATATGTATTCTTTTCATAATCTCTCAGAGAATCAGGGAGAACCCAGTGAATTTAAGAAACTTAACAATCCTACTGAAAATCAGGATGGTTCTTATCACTTATTTTTGTTTGCTGGATCCAAACTTAAAATTCAGATTTTAGCAGACTGCACCTTTCCTCTTCAGTACGGCACTCACTTGATTATCACATGTGTCCCAGCTTAGTTCTTTATACTCCTGGAATATTTTTCTCAGTGTGAAGATCTGGAAAATGACCTTCACATCTGCGCTCAAGCTCTGCTCAGGTCTTCTAGTACAGTGAGAGGAATACTGGCATTTGTGGCCAGTTCAGGTGAGGAAGAGTGTGTTTTGCTCTTGCCTTGCCCTGTACCTAATTTAGCCAGTGAAGTGTGGCTGCTGTTTTACTAATTTTCACAGAAGCATTCGGAGGAGGGAAAAGATGGGACTGATTCTTATCTCTACGCAGCAGTGGCCCTGAATTTTTAAGGAGCTTCACAGTGAATTGACTAATCAGTAAGATAAAATGCCCCCCCCGCCTTTGGCTGTATACTGACATCTTACCCATTTAATCAGGCTGGCACTTTATTTTTTAAGATTTTATTTATCTACTTGAGAGAGAGAATGCACGAGCAGAGGGAGAGGGAGAAGCAGGCTTCCCACTGAGCAGGGAGCTGAACACAGGGCTTGATCGCAGGACCCTGAGATCATGACTTGCGCTGAAGGCAGACATCTAACTCATTGAGCCACCCAGGTGCCCCAAGGTTGACACTTTAAATTCTAATAACACCTTTTAATTATATATTCAAAGAGCTGCAATAGTGAGATTTGTCTACATAATTTTAGTGGATTCATTCATTAATTCAACAAGTATTTATTAAGCATTTACTATATACCTAGACACTGTGCTCGGTGCTGTAGCTACAGCTCCTCACTTAGGTACATTGCTTTATACATGTAAGCCCCACAGCCTCAGCTGTAAAAAGGAAAAATAATAGTGCTTCATCATAGGATTCATTGATGAATTCAATGAGATAATACATGTGAAACACATATTAAAACTCAAGAAATGTTCATTGGCCTTGTTATGGAAAACATGGACCCTTATCTCACCAAAGGGTCTAGTAGACAACACATACAAGTCAGTAGGCACTTAGCGTACATTGTGAAAAACTGCTATCAAGGGGAACCGCATGATTCACAGGATCACATACAAGAGAAAACCTAACCCAGACTCAAGGCTTTGAGAGGTTTCTAAGAGGAAATTTCATTTAGCTAGAAGCCTAAAGAATGTGAAGAGTTAGCCAGACAGGGCATGGGGGGGAAGAAGAACTCCAGACAATAAACAGTGTTTTTAAAGGCCCGGAGGTGTGAAAGAATGTGCCTTTCAAGAAACTGGATGAAGGAAGGTAGTACTACTCAGAGATAGGTACTGTTTTCATTTAGGTGTATGTACTTCAAGTTTAGCTCAGCAGAGATACTTAATTCTCCTCAAAAATAGAATGACCCTATTTTGGAGCCTGCTCCTTTTTTTCCAAGTTTTTATTTAAATTCCAGTTAGTGAATATAAAATGTAATATTAGTTTCAGGTGTAGAATTTAGTGATTCAACACCTATATACATGCAGATGGCCAAGAGACACATGAAAAGATGTTCAATATCACTCATCATCAAGGAAATGCAAATCAAAACTACAATGATATAAATCACTTCACACCAGTCAAAATGGCTAAAATCAACAATACAAGAAACAACAGGTGTTGGCAAGGATGGAGAAAGGGGAACCTCTTACGCTGTTGGTGGGAATGCAGACAGACGCAGCCACTCTGGTAAACAGTATGGAGTTTCCCCAAAAAGTTAAAAATAGAACTACCTTATGACCCAGCAGTTGTAATAGTAGGTATTTACCCAAATAATACAAACATACTAATTCAAAGGCATATAGGCAACTGGATGTTTATGGAAGCATTATCTACAATAACCAAATTATGGAAAGAGCCCAAATCTCCATCAACTGATGAATGGATAAAGAATATGTGGCATATAAATATATACAATGGAATATTATTCTTCCATAAAAAGAATGAAATCTTGCCATTTGCAACAATGTGGATGGAACTAGAGGGTATTATGCTAAATGAAGTAAGTCAGAGAAAGACAAATACCATATGATTTCACTTATATGTGGAAGAGGAAAACCAAGAAACAGACTCTTAACTAAGAGAACAAACTGATGGTTACCAGAGGGCAGTGGGTGGGATGGTGGGTGAAATAGGTGATGGGAATTAAGGAGGGCACTTGTTGTGATGAGTACCGGGTGTTTTGAATGGAGGTGTTGAGCCTGCTCTTTTTCTAGACACTATAATGAACATCTTTTGACATCATTAATATTCTTCTAAAATACAATTTTTAGGGACTGCAAAATATCCATAGTTTGATCTACTATAATTTGTTTATCCAATAATTTATTTATTGAACTTTTAATTATTTTCAGGTTTTTTTCCCCATTAAAAATCATGCTGTAATGACCATTGAACCAATTAAGATTCTTTAGTCATGGGAAAAAGAGGGAGGGAAGAAATCTAGGGAGCTTAAGCAGAAAAGAAATGGGGTAGTTGAAAAACTAAATTACACAACTTAGAAAGGATAGAACCCAGGATGACATGGAACCCAGGTGGCAGCACCAGTGACAGTCAGCTCAAAGAATAAATCTATCTAGCCACTCTTCGTGCACTCAGCCATACCATTCAGTTTCCAGATTTCCCTGGAGAGAAACCCCAACTAGCCTAATAAGATCACTTAGTCTACTGAAGGAAGATCAGGGAAACTTGATAAGCAGTATACAATCATGGCTGAATCATTTCCCAATAGAAATCAGGAGAGGAATTTAGGACACAAAACCAACAACAGCCACTACAACCAGCTTGCAGATGAATCTTTGCACATCATATGAGGATTTCTTTGGGATAAATTATGAGAGGTGGAATTGTTGGGTCCGAGAGTAGGCACCAATTTGAGGCTTAGATGCACATTACTAAGTTATCTCAGGAAAGGTTATTTCGACAATTCCTTTTTTCTCTTTTTTTTTTCATTCAGGTAAAATACACAGAACATAAAATTTATTAATTTGGGGCGCCTGGGTGGCTCAGTTGGTTAAGCGACTGCTTTCGGCTCAGGTCATGATCCTGGAGACCCTGGGATCAAGCCCTACATCTGGCTTCCTGCTCAGCGGGAAGCCTGCTTCTCCCTCTTTCAGTCCCTCTGCTTGTGTTCCCTCTCTAGCTGTGTTTCTCTCTGTCAAATAAATAAATAAAATCTTAAAAAAGAATTTGTTAACTGAACTATTTTTAAGTATATATTTCAGTGACATTAAGTACATTCACAATATTGTGCAACCATCTCGGCTAGTTTCAAAATTTTTCATTGCTTGGAATAGAAACCCATACTCATTAAGCAGTGACTCCCTATTCTCCCCTCCCCCACCGTCTGGTAACTTCTATTCTACTTTCTATATCTCAGAATTTACTTACTGTAGATAGTTCATGTAAGTGAAATCATACAATATTTGTCCTCTGTGTGTGGCTTGTTTCACTCGCATAATGTTTTCAAATTTTATCCGTGTTGTAGCATGTGTCAGAACTTCATTCCTTTTTTGGCTGAATAAGATTCCACAGTATGGACAGACCACATTTAATTCATCTGGTGATGGACGCTTGGGTTGTTTTCACCGTCTGGCTATTGTGAACAATGCTATAATGAACATTCACATACAAGCGTCTGAGTACCTGATTTCAGTTCCTTGAGGTATATTCCTAGGAGTGAAATTACTGTTTTGAGGAACTGCCAAGCTTTTCCACAGTGGCTATACCATTTGGAAATGTATTCTTAATATTCAGCAATAGGAAATGTTTTAATGGCATGCTAGACCTTCATGATCTGACTATCAAAGCTGTTGAAATAAAAATAGATAATACATATTTGCCAAAAATAACTCTCACTGAAAGCATGTAATTTGACTTCATTTTACAGCAAACCTCTCAGCTCTACCCCTGGCATTTTGGAGCCAGACAATGTCACCCACCTTGTCTCAGTGAGCAGATTTAAGGCAGGCCTTTGTAATTCTTTGTGCAAGCTTGTGATTGCTTTCACTTGCAGTATTCCTGAAATTCTGACTCACACCACAGTATTTCTGGTGTCCCTTGAACGAGGACCGTCTGAGCTGCGTTCCCAGGTTGAAAGTTTACTGGGTCTTGATTCTACTCAGTTCTCTGCTTTGGGCATCATCTCCATTGTACTGAGCTAGAAGTTTTTCACTGTTCCCTCTGACTACATCATAGAGCCCCAGCTGAGCCAGTGCTTCCTCCCACCTTTACTTAGGACTGGGATTGATGGAGCCAAGTACGGAAAAACTCTGTAATTTGTTTCAAAGTAGATTGCCCAAAATCCAGTTGTTGATAAGACAGTAAGAGGATCAAGGGGCAGAAGGCCAGACCAAGGGGGAAATGGGCACCTCCAGGCCCCTCTAGTACCACCTCTTCAACGAGCACCTTTATGTTCTAGGTGCTGTGTTAGACACAGGCACACAGCTGTGAGAAAGCACAGTCCCATCATGATGGAAGTCATAGTGTAGAAGAGAAGAGACCTATGAACTACAAAACCCTACCCATAAATGTGTAAATACAAACTGAATCAGGTGTCCTAAGAGAAACCATTTCTGCTATTCTATGAGAACATATAACACAGAGAAGTGACTTAGCCGAGTTAGGGAGTGGGGGGTGGCCCGGGAAGCCTTCCCTGGGAAAGCGACCCTAAAGCTAACATCTGAGCTAAGAGTTAACAAAGTGAATGTGTGTGTGCTAGTGATCCTGCATACTGGGGAGGGGTGTGTAGGATGGACTTGGGGGGTAATTAGAGAAACTGGAAGGCCCTGTCCGTGGTTGGGAAGGAGAAAAAAAAAAAAATCAATGTCCCTGAGCATAAAAGGCCAGATTGAGAAAGGCATAGTGGTAAGGGGACAATTCATGTTAAAAACCACTAGTTTTAACCCCTGGTCTCTAGCTTACAAGCAACAGGAAGGCATTTGATAGTTGGGAGTAAGGTGGTAAAAAAATTGATTGGAGGAAATTTCATCCTCTCTAGGGAGGGCAGCAGAAAAAAATGTAGCTTTTAGTATTTCCAAAGATGCTTTAGTCACATGGAAATTTTGTGGATCTTCCCTACAACTCCCTCTCTGTGAAGGAAGTTGGAGCAGCAGGGTTCTTTCCCTCACATGTGAGCTCTGGCATACTGCCACATCTAGTGCAAAAATCCATGGCAATTTTCCACTTCATTTCTTCTTGGCTCTCTGAGGTCAGATATCTAGAGGAAGGTGGCTGTCCGTATAGCATTTGTGACCACTAGAAAGTAACTAAGTGTTTGTGACTTTGGAAGTCAAGACAAGAAGCTCCATGAAGGAAACATATTCGTCATTTTGCTCTCCATTCCAGTGCATTTATACCTCTCACAAGAAGAAAATGTTGAGATTAAACAAGTTTAGGCAGCTGCAGTAAGGCCTGTCAGTCCTCAGGAAAACTATAACCTTTGAATCTTGCCAAGTTATCATTTCACTCCCATTCATCCCTGGAAGCCCTCCCATCATCTTCAGGAGGTGGATCTTCATTTGATCTTTCCTTCAATCAAACATTTAATGGGTGCCAGTATCTATGTTCACAGACACTGGGGATGCAGAGGTAAGCCTTGATGTCAAGGAGGTTCCTTCCAACCATCTTTAATTTCCCAACGCATGCACACATGCATACCCACACACCCCCACACACCCATGCACACACACACACAAACACACACACACAATCCCCCCTCCACACACATACCAGTTATGTTTATGTTTTCAGGGAAACTTGCAACAGAGCTATGTACATACTGGAATGTAACTATTTTCATGAGGCTAAAAAAATATTTCAAGGAAAAAAGAGAAGAATAAACAACATGTATTAAATATTTTATTAACCAGGCACCATGACGGATGTTTCCAAATATATTATGTCATTAAACCCTGACAAGGAAACTGAGGTTTAGAGATAATAAATCACCATTGTGGATTTGAATGTGTATCTTTCAACTCTAAGCAAATTATTTCTCCACTTTCGTTTCTCTGTGAAGCTTTCCCTGAATCTCCTGGTCATAAATAATTGTTTCCTCTTCTGAATTCCCGAAGTACTAGAAGTGGTTTCTGCTCATGTGGCATTTACTTTAGTCAGCCTTGTTTTACAGAGAATTGTTTACATGTATCTTGACCACTAAGTTCCTAGAGGACGGGAAGATGTCTTGTTCATCTTTATATCACCCAGACTCAACAGAATACTTTGTGTGCCACTAATATGTGCTCAGGAAATGCTTGTAGAAGGAAAGAATGTATTCACAGCTCTCACCTGGTTGGTAAGCACCTACGGCCATAGCTCAGCACCCCCCACACACACCCCTTGATGAAGGGTGCCATGGTCACGCAGTGTAGTTAAGTCTATAAGGCCTGATCATACCTCCATAACCAGCTGCTCCTTGCTGCCTTTTCAGCCTAGCAGTACAGACCCCTCAACTACTGCCTACTCTTAGGAAGCCAGATTCCAGGTTGAGGTCTATGCTATGAAGTCCTGGCAATAGGCTAGGAAGTTCCGGAGCCACAGGGACTCAGAACATGGTCTAGAAAGAGGGATGGGCCCTTGGCTCTGTGGACTTCTTACCCCATTGAGAGGGGTGCTGCTGAAGGAAGACCAGAGCTTAGCTTTCTAACACAAGAGTTCCTTGCCCAGCTCTAGATTAATGGCAATAGTAAATATGAGAAGTAGTGAGTGAAGTAAGTGAATAAAGGCAAAACATTTCACAAATATGCATTGGATTTGTATGTACCAAAAATAAAAAGAAACTTCAGAACTAAATTTTAGGGACACTTAGGAAATATTTATCCAGTGCACATTTGTTAGGTATCACTAACACTCCATGATTGTTTTCTCTTAGGTATGTTCTGTGCTTATTCCTGGCAGAACTTGATCTCACTAAGTTTTTGTGGGATGAGGTTGGGTTAGGAGGAGGTGTGGTTGAGTATTTAAGGGATACACTGCTCTTGTCTTGTCGTAGCCATCCCATCCTCTGGAATTAAGGATTTGAGCATTTAAAAAGCTCCAACTCCAGGTTTCATGCTCATGCTCTGTATCCAGTCAATCACCATGTCCAATCAATTTTATCTCCTAAATATTTCTCAGATACCTCTTCTTTTCTCTAATTTAACTTCTTCACCTTAATCAAATGATTATCATTTTTCTTCTAAACTAACCTCTAAATGGTTTTCTCCATCCATTTTCTGCACAGCTGTGAAAGTCAACTTGCTAAATATAAATTGAATAATGTTGATTTTTCTGTTAAAATTCTACAGTGGCTTCCCATTTATTTTAAGACAAATTCTGGAATCCTGAGGTCTACAAGAACTGGCCCTGCCATCCTCATCTTGTATTTGCTGCTGAACTCTAAGCTGAATTGTTCTGCTTTCAGATTCTCAAACATTCCAAACTCCTCACCATCTCAGAGACTTTGTATAAACTCTTTCTCTTGACCAAAACACTTTCTATCCCCTCCCCTCTTTTCCTCAAATCTTAAATGAAGTCTCTCACTCCAGGAAAGACTTCTTTCCTCACCACCATCCCCCTACCCAAGTGGGGTCACAAGTGCTATTAGATTACAGTCTCAAAGATCTCTCCATTACCATTACATAATTGAAATTAATTGCTTAAATCCTTGGCTTAAGGACTGTTCTTCTTGCTAGATATAAGCTTCAAAATAGCAAGAATTGTGTGTGTCTTATTGACCACTCTATCCCCAAGGTTTAGCATGGAACCTTAAACATAGCACATGTTCCAGAATTTAATTCTAGCCCCCAGGTGCTGCCCGGCAGGTGCTCTAGTAGGCATGGGCTATAGCAATGGGTAAGTAGTAGTCTTCAACCATGAAGAACACACAGTTCTGTGATTAATCCAGTAAATTCTGCAAAATTCTGTCAGTTTCCTTCTCTTTTCCCATTTATTTTTGGTTCAACTTACTCCATATACTTCATTGTCTAGCTTTCAGACAACAATTGACTTTTTGATAAATAGTAAAGAAAAAGAAAAGATTTAAAACCTCTGTCTTTTTGGTGTCATCTGTTATTAGTTTCCCCTCTCCAGCTAATAAATAGACTATTTTTCTTCTACCTCCTCTTATGTCTGATATACTTAAAGAATTTCTGTTTGTGTCTCCCTTGGCCCTTTGAAAATTGCAATGTATTTCTTGCTTTAGATTTTTTTTATTATTAACATAAAAAGCCATTATATTAGCCTTCCTTCTTGATGACTTTTACTGTCTGAAAACTTCTATGTATATTCCATCTTTCCTTCATATAACGTCCTGTTGTTGTTGCTTTTAGGTATGTATGAGCATTCTTCATTTTTTCCTATCTGTTCTATGCATAGAGGTCATTTTTTCTACATTTTCATGTAATTTCCTTAAGAGATATTAAGGAATCGTTTCATTTGCTTAGTTTTATTTATGATTATACAAATAGCACATATGCATAGTAAAATGAAAGAGGGGAAAGGGAGGGAGGAATGATCGGAGGGAGGCGGGTAGGAAATATAATTTGATTCTGCTGAGAGCTGGGGTACGCGGAGGAGGGATAAGGACAGAGAGACAGGGATGGTGGAATTTAAAAAAAAAGGTAGGGTAAATAAGGAACTGAGAAGAACAAAGGTAAGAGAGGAGTCTGAAAACTGAAAACAGTATATGGAACTAAGTAAAGGTGAAATTTTCACATTCACCTTGACTTTTAACCCATCAACTGACACCAACCCAAATCCTCCATTCCCCTGAGGGAAGAGATGATGAACTAGCAGCACATCACTGTAAACTCATCTCTTTGGGGGCAAAACAATTCAAAGAAATGCCAGTCTGTGGGTGGATTGACAATGTCATCTTCAGAAGAGAAGTTCTGGTAAACAAATGCCTACATAATTTTCCCTTATTATCTCTTTAATATCTGATTTGACATGCTCAAAAGATTATCTATGCCTACGTGCTACTTTGAAAGTAAAACAGTAACAATCAACACTTGTGACTCCTCCACCACCCAACCCCGAAATTAAGACACTACCATCAACCTCTACACTCTCCCATTATGTCATTCCCCTGATTCCTCCTGCCCCACTCAAGGTGACCACTACCCTAAGTTTCATGTTTATCAACCTATTGCTTATACACCTATGCAAGCAATGTTATCGCGAATGTATGTGCACTCAAAAAATATATCTATGAGCTAAATGTCAACATTTTTTTTAAAAAAGCAAACATTTGCCTATCACATGTAAGAAATACACAACTATTGCCTAGATCACATGCTTTTCTTGAGCACACTATCCAGGAGGTGGTGTGGGGTGGGGTGGGGGTGAGGAAATGAAGGCTTTTGTCCATTCATTGACACTTTTGGAAATGGAAGTAAAGAGATCATCACAAATAGTTTGCACAGAATACCAAAAAGATAGGCAGAGGAAAAAAAAAAGGAAAAAAGGAGTGTAGAAGCACTTTGAAAGTGTTTTCTCTAGAAATGGAAAATCAGTGATCTGCCAATAGAGCAAGTTTGGGGCTTAACACCAGATTCTCCTTATTGCTATGCTTACTACTAAATGATTAACAGAAAATTCCAAAAAATAAACTGTTTCCTGATTTCGGTCTCCTTTCAAGATTTGTTTTCATTGTGAAAGATCTAGGATACTTTCTTAATAGAAAAAAAAATAGATTGTGAAAAGAAACAAACAAACAAACAAGAAACAAAGAAGAAAAAAGATTCCCTGACTGGAAGGAGTTTACTTTTCACTGTCTTTTGTGTTTATATGAGAAGACTCAATATTATAAAAATATAAACTCTTCTCATTTGAGCTGTAAATTCAATGAAATTCCCAAGTTCCAGCAGATTTTGTTTAGATACTTAATGATATGATTCTGAAATGTCTGTGCCTGAGTAAAGGCCCAAGATTAGCAAAACCATCCCTGAAGAATAAGATGGGGGGTGTTGCTCTACTAGATTTCAAGACATATGTAAAAAAAATGGTAATTAAAACAGTGTGACAGGACAGCATTGTGGGACAGAATAGAGAGCCCTGAAACAAACCCATGAACATGTGGAAGTTGGATAGGTGACACAGAGGACACCGCAGATAACTAAAGAAAGAAGAGACTATTTAGTAAATGATGCTGGTATAATTGACTATCCACATGGAAAAACATGAAGTTACATACCTACCTCGCACACCATTCCAGCAGATCGATCCATACTGATTGAAGATTTAGCAATTGGGGGGGGGGAAACCTTCAAAAGTTATAAAAGAATATATAAAATATCTATGAACTGGACCCGAGGAAGGACTTCTTAAACAACACACGAATAGAACTAGACATTTTATGCCCACTGGATTGGCAAAAATTGGGGCAGAAAATAACAGGTGTAGGCTAGGATGTGGATCAGAGGGAACTCATGCAGATGCTGCTGGGGGAAATGTAATAACTGAAATCACTTTGGAAAACAGTTTGGCCTTATCTTAAAGTTGAGTATTTGTCTACTTGGGTATGACACAGCAATTCCACCCTTAGGTATGTACTCTGGAATAGTGCTTCTCTAATTTTCATGAGCATCAGAATCACCTAGAAGGCCACACATTTTGAGGCCCCCAATTCTGGAGATTCTGATTTAGTACATCTGGGTAAAGTCTACGAATGCGAATTTCTGAGAAGCTGAGGCTGCTGCTGGTTTCCAGTCACAGTTGGAGCAATGCTTCTCCAGATTTCTTCACTTGTGTCTTGGGAAACAGCAATAAGAATATTCAAAGTCACATTGTTCATAACAACACAAATCTGGACACAACCCAAATATCCACCATCAGAAGAATGGATAAACAAATTGTAGCATGGTCACACAATAAAGTATCAGACAGTATTGAAAATGAGTGAACAGTAAGTACAGATAACAACCTGGAAAAATCTTTGAAGTGTAATGTTAAGTGAAAAAAGTGACTCACAGAAAATGGCATTCAGCATGATACCACTTTTACAAAGCTAACAAATTAAATGTATTTCTTAGGAGCAAACATATGGATAAAACTAAAGCATGAAGCAAGGGAATAGAAAACACAAAAATGGGAAAGGGAAGAGTCACATAAGTAGGTGCCACCACCTAGGTGTTAAGGTAGCTTTTCAGATAGGTGACAGGTTCTCATGTGCTTCAGGACTCTCGTGTGAGTTATATGTACATGAAAATTTGTTAGAAATATTTGTCATATATATAGGGAAAATATATACATAGTACACATAAAATGGGAAACAATTTTTAAATGAGTGCCAGACAATCAAGTAAGCTAAATGAGACAAGATTACAAAGAAAGGAAAATTGTCATAACAAGGAAAATACTCATTAGACTTGGTAAATGATAGAAATGATCTTGGAGGAAATGTAGAAGACAAACTTGAGATGTCCTGTTGCAGAGGAAAAACAAAAAGACTGAAAAGTGATGAGAAAGGAGCCGATAGATGTGTAGGCCTCAGGATAGGGGGCTTACAACCAGACTCCTGAAACAAAGAGTGGAGCAAACAGAGAGAAAAAAAAAGTCAAAGCTATTATTTTTTTTTTTAATTCTCATAGGTTAAAAAAAAGGACTTAGTCTTTCTGATGAAAAGTACTCCCCAAATAACAGCAAATTAATACAGAAAACCACGTTGACACATTTCTGATAAAAGTTCAAATATCAAGGATAGAACATGACTTCTATAAGCATTGTGGCAGAATACAAAAGATAGAAAATAAATAGGTTAACCAAACAGAATAAAATTCACACTAGCCTCAAATTTCTTTGCAACAGCAAAAAGATAAAAAAAATGATTTCAAAGTTCATTTGAAAAAATAAATGGATATGATTAACTAAAGAAAGTTTGAACAAAAAGAAAAATTACAAATGAAATGAACTTGAATCTCTAGATATTAAAATATAAATTATAATAATGAAAATGATACAAAACTGGTAATATAATACATGCTATATTACATATTATGTTATAATATATAATATACATTATACATTTATATGTTTTTACAATATATAAAACTTCGTATGTGATCAAGATGTGTTTAAGAATAGGTTATCAACAATAGGCATCAATGATATGATGCTACAACTAGTTATAGAATAATTTAGAAAATAATTACTACCATACAGCTTAACAGTTTTCAATGAATTAAGAGGTTATGCTTTTAAATGGGTATATAAAAAGAACTAGAAGAAATATCAGTGAAGATTGATCTGAGGGAGGACTTTCTACGAATAAAAGAAGTGCAAGAAATCAAAAGAAATAAATGGATATATTTTCCTATAACCTTTTAAAAAATTCTCCATGTCAAAAAATCATAAACAATGATAACTAGTAAACTACAAACTTGGACGGAATATATTTGTTCAATATACATTCCAAAGATTCTTACCAATAATATTAAAAGATGTATTACAGATCAATAAGAAAAAGGTGGCTATCCAATTGGAAACAGGGATGGCTGTGATAATCACTTCACAAAGCTTACTTCCAATTAAAAATAGAGAAATTGTCATCAAATAAGAGCAAATAGAACCAATGAGATTTTTTTCATTTATATGATTGATGATTATAAAATATTTGGCATTTTAAATATTAGGAGACCATATTTAACAGCCATTCTGAGGACACTTAGAGTTAATTAAGGTAGGTGGTTTAGCAAGGCTTGGAGTTCACTACTCAGAGCAGACTTAGAGCTATTCTGCTGGCAGACGGGTTTTGAGAATTTTTTCTGATTCATGCAATTCAACAGACATTTTTAAACAGCTGATATCATGGATGACCACACAAGGGGGGAAAATAGAAAAAGAAAAAGGAAGATCATTAAAAGGTTTCTGCCTGGAAAGATGAAGGCTGAGAAAACATGCATGATGTCTTTAAGACTTTGAGTAGCATGTCCAGACTGAATGACACGATTTTGGAATTCCAGAATTGTGGGGAGGGAGGAAACCCCCAAACAAATTAGGAAGCCTTTTTTACATGGGGAGTTACAAACACTGAAGTCATTACCCCATAAAAGCAAATACAAAACAAATGCAAAACATCCCTTGTATCAAGTATAAAAACAAAATATGATAATAGCAAATACCATAGAAATTAAAGTGGCAGTGAATAGGCTTCTGTAAGTTCAAATACATGTGTGGTCACAGATTGAATATTTATTAATCAGTTACAAATGGATGCCAGAATGGTTAAAAACATCACATTCTTTTAGTTTAGAATTATTCTTTTTATTTTAGAATTATTGAGGATGACCAAGGAGTGGCACCATGGTTTGCAAACATTCTTCTGTTTGTGTTTCTGATTCTGGAATCCAGGACCCCGGTTCTTGCCTGGAAGACTTTCATCTCCCTCCCACCACACCAAGAGCCTTTAGTGATAATATTTAGAGGATGACATTTGGATTCTTATATTGATGACAATCCTGAAGATTGGAAATCTTCTACTCTACAGTTAAACACAGTTCATAAACCAGTGTGAAAGTAAAATCATAGGAAAAGAAAGCTAAAAATGTAAGGCCCTGTAAGGTTATTATTTCATATATGAAAAGCTTTCATTCTTTTGCTTTGCGTGCCCATCTGAGTCCAACCCACTTAAATTTCCCCATTTGGTCAGTTGAAAAGGTCACTTTATACTGTGTGCATTTCATTATCAACCAAAGGTGAGCACTTAATTGGGTTGACATGCTTACAGAATATTAGGGTCCCTTTAGTCATGATTCACTGTACCCCTGGTAAGAAGTGATTTCTGGCCCATGTGTCAATATATTTACTCATGACACTCAACATGTTTTTTTCTCTGACTCTTCACCTCTCTATTCTCCTCAGGACTACTGGCTCTCTCTGCTTTACAAGCGCCTGATTGGCCCCAAAGTCTTGGCTGTGCATGTGGCTGGGCTCCAGCGGAAGCCACGGCCAGGCCGAGTGATCCGGGACAAACTAAGGATTTATGCTCACTGCACAAGCCACCACAAGTAAGTCGTCACAGACACATCACAGAAAGCCACTCCCGGGGGGCTTCAGGCTTCAGGGCCCTCTTAGAATTCCGTACCATTTGGGACCCCAGTAAAGTTGACTGTAAACTGCTTCTGGAGTCGTTATAACTGCTCTTTGCAGCTTTCAAAGGACCTCTGAGAAATAGCTCTCTCCCCAAGGAAAACCGTTTTCTCACTCTCAAAGGATTGATGCACAAAAAGTTCATAAAAACACATGCCACTTGTTCATTTACTTCTTCATCCAACAAATTTTTATTGAGCATTTTCTCTGTGCCAGTTGATGTAATACCCATGAGGCTTTTTGTGTGTACCTACACCTGAACAAAAGCTAGGCATCCAAAATGTGTTCCTGTGATCCAGCAGCAGAGCTTGAGGAGATCAGCCTACATGTCTAAGGTGTATGCTGGAGAGCTCTCCCACCAGGAACCCAGCCCCAGACCTGTGTGTCTCAAGCTGGAAAGCCCAAAGGTAGTCATGCCAGCTTTAGAACTATTTTCATAATTTCAGAAATCTTTCCAGATGTTTTAAATCTTAAGAGCTTAAATGAAATCTAGGCTTCCTTTTTTACAGGGTCGGACTTAGAACAATCAGTGTGGTACTGTGTGGCTATCCTTCTCTTTTTTATCTGAAATGCTGATTGTCATTGAAGTTGTCTATAAATAACAGAAAAAATAATTATCAGTAAATAAATAAAGTGAAGCAGATAAAATTTTAAAATGTGAGGATCAGAAGGTAAAAACTGAAAACTGAGCCTAAAGCCAAACCCATCTGACCAAATATGGCTTTCTTACATCACTTCCTGTTTAGGGAACAGAGTAGGCAGCTCTGAAAAAGAACTCTTTCTCTTAATGCCAGTGGAGGAGGGGAGGAGGAAGCCGGTGCCTCCAGCCAGACCTTCATTCAGGCGGGCCTATCAGGGACTGATCACTGGCAGTGGATAGCACAAAGAGCTCCGGTGGTCAGGTTACCACAGATGCTCCTTCCCCTTCCTTGATGAGAGAGGAGCCAAGTCAATTAATTTATCCTGATAAGATTTTTCAAAGAAACACTCTGAACATAGTGGGGCCAGGGGCCAGTTGTCTTGTCTTTTGATAAAAGTGCCTATTGTGGATGAGAGGAGGCTGGTTTGGGCCGAGGCCAGAGGCTTTCAACGTCCCTTTTGCTCAACAGGAAGCTCAATCCAATACCTGACAGAGAGTGACTGCTTTATGGCTTTGGCTGGAGTTATCTGATCACCACACAAGGATACATTGTACTCCTTGTCTCCACCCTGGCCCTGAGGTAACCACTCAAAAGGAGGACCCCCAGCCTCAAGAGAGAAATATTACCCTTGGCACCTTTTGTCTCTGTAGGGAAACACATCAGTTCGGCCCTTTATACTATGGTCTGAGGAACCAGAGGGGGAAATGTTAGTAGCCATGGGCTTAGCAGGATTTCAGTGTCCTCACAGAGTGTTCCTCACATAGTCTCGTCCCAGTGCTCATCCTCACATTCTTCAACATGCCTGTGGGGAGTTGTCACTAATATTCTGAATATACCATGAACTCAGGGCCAATGTCTCATTCATTTTTGTATTCTCAGTGTCTAATACACTGACTGGCATGAAGATGAATGGATGGATGGATGATGGATGGATGGATGAATGCAGAAATGGGGAATCAAAACATCATGGATGATATACAGTTCTTGCTCTCTTCCCCTTTGATATCAGCGCATCATCCACAAGGAGGTGGTGTGGTAGAATGGCTACGAATTCTACCACTCACTAGCAGGAGACCTCAAAGCATTACTAAGATCATCTGGATTTAATATTCTCTCTAATCACCAGCTCTCCCCTGCTTTCTGTGGGAATCCACTTCAGAACCTGTCTGGGGAAATGGTGCCACTGCGCTTCTGTCAGTACCATCCCTCTTCCCCATTAAAAAAGGAAGACAGGACTTGACTGATCTCTTGCACATATGGCTGTGACAATAATAACAGGGGGCGGGTCTTATTGTCCCTGTGAGAAAGTAAGCCCTCAGTGAGTGCCCTGAGCTAGCTGCAGTTGCGTGTCTCCTCCATGTCGGTGGGAGTCAGGTGCCCCAGCTAGGTAGACACAAAGATACGACAAGTGTCTCTGCTTCTTCTCCCTGGGAAGCCATCTGTCTGCACCCCTCGTCTTCCACAACAGTTAAGGGGGAGCACTACTGATTCACTTGTTTATTCACGGTCAACAAGCTCGAGGTCACAGAGGTGTCCCTGAGTGGGCATGTTGGCTTCACACTAGTCACTCCTGACCAATACTCTGAAAATACATGTCCTTGGTCAAAACAGGGATTGGGTGAGAAGGTATAAATTTAGCAGTAGAACAACCCAGAGAGACTGCCTATTGAAACAACTCCTGCACTCCAGCATAGACTGAGCACTTGCTGTGCACCAAGCATCTTGCCAGATATCTGCATGTGTGTTTTCATATTGAATTCCACAAGTCTTATGGTATCGCCCCTCTACGCAAATAATAACAACATTAATAATGCAAATAATTTTACACTTGGGAAGAACCCTTAGAGATCTTTTGGCGCCATGTCCTATACAATAGAATCTCCTTTGCAACCTCTTTGGCTGTTGTGCAACCTCTGTTTGAATACCTTGCTGCCTTTGTGGCACTCTCTCAAGTGTGGCACTTGTGGTTTGTTTCTGACTTAAGAGAGTGTTGTGTTTTATGATCAGCTGAGGATCAAAAGTTCGATACACATACCAATACCAGCAGGTGCTCTGCTGCCTTCTGTTCCAAAGCCAACAAATCAGGAGCCCGGCAGCATGGTAGTTCTCACCTTAGGCCTTCTCCTTTAGAGAACAAATACATTTTGACTGAGAAAGCTTGTATTTATAAACCATTTGGCTGAAACAATGTATGTTTCTGGGGAGGAACTGAGGTCCTTAGCCAAGTTCAGAACCAATTGGAACCTGGTGGATAATGAAGCAAAATTGAGCCTTTTGGGGTTCAAGTTTGTTTATTATTGGCAAAACACAACTTCCTGTTTTTTAGAAGAAATTTTTTTAAAGGCTCATAAAAACGGTTCCTGGGGCTTCTTGGACATCAGATGACTCTTACAAAACAATATTTTGATGAGTTAAGTGTAAATGAATCAGAAACATGTGGATTAAATTTCCCTTAAAATACACAGGGGCTTTGAAATTAGGGGAAAAAATGTTTGGCAAAACATGGCCTGACTTTTACCGAACCCAAAAACTTTGAGTTAGATTTGGAGACAATGGACCAACCCAGTTCACAAACACATGGATTGTCGCTGGAAATGACCATGGATTCCAAAGCATCGTCTTCTCTTCCCTTTCCTTGTCTCCCAGCTTCACTGGAGACATTTCTAGAACAGTGACTGTTTTTTATCCTGAAGTCAAGATGCACCGTTCCATACATTGTCTCCCACCGCCTACATTGAGGATACGCCATTTTGAGCTCCCTTCCCTGACTCACTTCCTCCTACCCCCATGGCATCACAGAAAACATATCAAGCAGCAAAAGAACAGCCAGAAAGATGAACTCCAGATGCATGGATTCTCTGCTGGGAAGAATTCTCACCGTGGGTGAGACATGGAGTAAGACAGATGTTCTACTAGACAGAAGGGGACCTTCACTAAGAGAACTAAAAGCCACCTGGACTTGACACCAGAAAATGAGTGATTGCCTGTTAGCCATGCTTTCAGTCAGATCCCATCTTCTTAGGCAACAGGTACTCCTCCAAGATTATTTTTCTGTGGGCAGACAATATATATTCTTCAGGAATCTGGATTCTTGACACAGTAGTTTCGGGTTGGTGCTACGCTCCCCAGCCAAGGATGTATCTTCACAGCCAAATGACCTCTGCTTAATATCCTTGCCCCTCAAGCAAGCAGGAGAAGGGACTGAGGCAGTCTTCACTGCCAGTTCCTACCTGAGGAGGCTCCATGAATTCCGTGAGAGCCTTTGCACACGGGTCTCTGAGCTGCCTTTCAGTACCGCTTTGTCTCCCCCAGGGGACCTATGTAAATGGAAATCAGACCCTTGCCAAGCAGCTTGAAAAGACAGCTTTCCCTGCAGCAATGCTGTGATTTCAGGTCTCCCTCCCACCCACCACTTCCCCCACATCCCACCCTTCTCCCCTACAGTCTCCTAGGGCTCATTCTGCCCCAGCTCTGCAGAAGAAAAATGCAAGCATGAGGCTCTCCCTCCTCCACTGCTGGCCTTTGAGAAGGTTATCTGATGGTAGTTACCAAAAGAGTTTCCCACTGTCTGGCAAAATCGATACCTGCTTTTGCCCACCCTGAAGCCAGGCTACCTGTAGTTAATGGTGTTTCACTCAATTTCCTCAGCAAAGCTAAGCTTAAAGCCCACCAATGGAATATAGATGGTGTTCTTTTAATGACAGTAAATGCTGACAGAGGCTAGAAGCATCGTTCTCCTGAGCTCTGGTGACACAAGTCTGCTCAGTAAATGGGTGCTCTTTTCTGACCTAACTCAGCTGGCTCCAAAACTACTTCACATGCTTCAGAATACTAAGAAGGACCAGAGGAGGAGGAACCAGAGAGAAAAGTCATATAATAATTTATCAGAATATCAATGCAGGCATTCAGAAAGCCTTTGAACACAATAATGTGCCCTCCTACAGGTGCAAGAAAAATTATCTGACACACAGTCAATGGAACATACTTTGGGAATTCTCCTAACCTTAATGGATTGCTCTAGGCAAATGGTTCCCAAACTCAACTCATCTGCCAAATATCCTAGAAAGATTTATACACATGTGCGTGCGCGCGCACACACACACACACACATTCCATCACAAACGGATGAAGTCAAAATCTTCAGGATGAGCCCTAACAACTGTTTTATTAAAAACTAAAACAACCCAAGTTATCATGTTGACCTGCCCTTAGTCACTCAACTCTTAATTATCACCTTTAGAAGCGGAGGTGAGTGACCTAGAGGCTAAGGGATGCTGTTTCTGCAAGGAATGATATTTTCCTCTGGGCAAAGTTGACATAGAGTTTCTCTGAACTCCTCCTTTGAAGACAGGACTGGGTCATTTCTTCTGTTTCCTCTCATTAACCCATCCAGATGGGGCCCTAGGGGACCCCTTAGAAACAAAGTCTTTTTTCCTACAAGAAAGAAGGAAATCATTATAGTTTTGTTGATACATGCTAAAAGGCTCTTGCGTGTAGGCATATAGTTCTTCCAGGCGTCTGAACATCCTGTGCTGGTTTAAAAGGATTCCAAAATGTGAGTAGATTTATAATCTTGGTGTAGGTAAAGCAGCAAAAGCAGAAATCAAAAAGATCAATAAATTTGCCTACCTAAGAGGTTTTAACTTTTATACATCAGAATACAATGTAAACAAACTGAATTGGTCAAAGAAACATGGGGGAAATTTTGCAACATACATGCAGATAAAGGATCACTGTCTTTAATAAATAGTTTTTATAAATCAATAATAAAATGGGCAAAAGACATGAATAGCCAGTTTACAAAAGAAGAGATGAAATGGCAAATAGGCAAATGAAAACAATGCTGCAACTCAGCACGATTTTTTTAAATGCAATTTAATACAACATTGAAATCCCACTATCACCTCTCAGGTTGATAAAGGTATTTTAAAAGGTTAATATCCATTATTTTTATGGGTATGAGGAAATGGATGCTCTTATAGATAGCTGAACAGAGCAAATTGGTACAAGCTTTCTAGGCAGTTAACATCAGTGTTAGCAAAATGCTGTGTATCAGTCAGGCTAGGTGAGGTTATGCCATGATAATGGAGGACCAGCAAATCTCCCTGGCTTTCCATAAGAAAGCGTATTTCTCATGAATACTACCTATTTGTCCTAGCTTAGCTGGAGCTTTGCTCCATATAGTCTTCATTCCAGGGTACAGGGCAGTAGAGTAGCCTCGCTCATAGCATCATTGTTCTTCTGCCACAGGGCAGAGAGACAGGGCAAACACAGGCTGCCTTGTAAACCTTCTGCACAGAGAGCCAAACATGTGCTCCCATGTTTCATCGGCCCAAACCAATCAGGTGAACCCGAGCGTTCAACACAGCACGGAGAGAAAACATTTGGTTAGGAATCATGCCATGTGACTTTCCCTGGACCTGATGTGTCCAACTTCTAAGACTTTATCAGAAATAATGGTGACCTGGGGCACGTGGGTGGCTCAGTTGGTTAAGCGACTGCCTTCGGCTCAGGTCACGATCCTGGAGACCTGGGATTGAGCCCCACATCGGGCTCCCTGCTCGGCGGGAAGCCTGCTTCTCCCTCTCTCAGTCCCCCTGCTTGTGTTCCCTCTCGCCTGTGTTTCTCTCTGTCAAAGAAATAAATAAAATCTAAAAAAAAAAAAAGAAAAAGAAAAGAAAAGAAAAAAGAAATAATGATGACATGCAAAAGTTTATCTGATAGCATATGTAAGTTATGGCAAATTTTGAATAAATGTAAGTCCCCAGAGGTAGCTTAAGGTTAACTAAATAAATTATATTTCTGTAAGTGAAGAATTTAGCATTTTTCTGTAAGTAGAAGAAAATACAATAACATAATAAGATGGGAATATGTTTAAGATGTTCATGAACTGAGAAAACAATGTGGTCCCAATTAGATGAAAACTGAGACATATATATGTATGTGTCAAAGTACTCAGTAAATATGTGAATTAATATTGAATCGATAAACAGAAAATACCGGAAGGATATTTACCAAAATTTTATCATATCTCAAGATACTTGGATTACGGGAGAATTTTTTTTTCTTCTTTGTATTTCTCTGTATTTTTCCTTTTTTCCCCCTTGCAGTCAGCACGTTTTATTTTCACACTCAGAGAAAGATATTTTGTTATCTAAAATCATTATAATGCACTTAAACAAAAACAAAAGGAGTGTGGTGGGAAGTGGGTATCTTCTCTGCAAGAAACCACAAACAATAACAAGGCCTTCCTATCTTTGAAGGTCAAGGGTGGCCAAGATGATAAAATACGTGCCCTTTCCTGGGGCAGCCCTGTTTGGTGCAGTCTATAAATTACTGAGCCACATCTAACTGACCACTTTATTTCTATCTTACCCTCCTTCCTCTCCATCTCAGCCACAACTATGTTCGAGGGTCCATTACACTTTTTATCATCAACCTGCACCGATCAAGGAAGAAAATCAAACTGGCTGGGACTCTCAGAGACAAACTCGTGCACCAGTATCTGCTGCAGCCCTATGGCCAGGAGGGCCTCAAGTCCAAGTAAGTACAGACCTAAAAATAGCGTAAGAGCAAGTGCAGCAGGAGCTGGGAAGGGAAGGATCTAAAGCTTTCCCTTTCCTGCTGCTAATTCCCTCCGGGGCTCAGTAGGATGGAGTCAGGGGACCACTGACTCCCTCTGGGACCCTTGTCAAGCCTGTCCTTGTCTCTAGGCTTAGATTCCTCAACTGTAAAGTCAAATGGTAGACAAAATATTTCTCAACAAGGGCATATTTTGGTATCTGAGCAATTTATTATGAAGGTTGATCTCATTTCAAGCTATTTATTTGCATCCTGGGTCCCTTCCCACAAAATGCCAATAGGACCCCTAGTCATGTGACAGCCAAAAACCCTGGGGGTTGGGAGCCATGCCCCTTTTAGCTATAACGTTCTGTCATGCTAGAACTCCCATTTGTCAGCATCTACGAACCTCATGGGGCAAAGGGTCGAAAGTTCAGAGATCAAGAGTCTGTCCTGCCCCTGAATTTATAACTTTGGACACATCACCTCTCAGATCTCAAGTTTTCTTATCTGAGCATTAGAAGAGACATTATATTCTGGGACTCTGTGATTCCCTCAAACTCTGTATATATAAGATTCTGTGATACTCTCTGCCTCCCTTGGTCTCTACCAAAAAAAAGCAGCTCTAGGCCACAGGGAGAAGAGTCTGGTCAAAAGCAAGGCCACCTCAGCTCCCCGAGTAAGGCCTCCCAGGAAGAGTATGGGATGCTGTACAGGCTGGGAGCATTCCTATTCCATTTTTAATGTTTACCAAGTTTAACAAAGCTGTAAACTTGGAGCAGGTGGCTTGCACTCCCACAGCTGCCCACAACTATGTGCACTATAATTGTTCGCTGTTTCACTGCAACCTTGGTGGCTTGCATTTGGCTTCCAACTGTATGTGCAATGGGAACAAAACACAATCTGGGAAGTCACTTACTGAGTCTTTCTAGCCCACCCTAGATCTGTATTTTCAGTCTTGGTTCACATACTGGCTCTTTTCTCTGGCTACGTGTATGTTGCCTCTCCTTTTCTTTCCTCTCAATCCTATCTGTATTACGAGACTCTCTTGAACTTTTTATCTCATCTCTTTCTATTTCCCAGTCATTTATGACTAGTGTGCTGAATTCTTGGTCTTCATCCTAGGCAGGAAAACCAGTTCTGGTCCCAGAGTCACTAAATAATCGTTTAACCTGGGCAGATCCTTTAATCCTAATCCCTTGGCCTCAGTGTTCTCATCTGCAAAATTCAAGAGTTGGTGTATGTTTGATAAGGTCCCATCCAGCTCTAAAGTTCTCATCCTGGGTCTGATTTCTGAGGATCGTGAGTATGTTCACTAGTGGCCTGCAAAGTCACTTCTGACAGAAGGGCTGACACCGCAAGCAGTTATGATTGTTCGGGGTCCCATGGAGCCAGAGATCAGGAGCTGAGCCTGCCAGCATTGGGAAAACCATGCATACTGCGTGGAAGGAACTGGCCAAATGCCTTAGTCTAACAGGCCACTTGCTGGCTGTGTGTCTTTAAGCGAGTTACATAATTTCTATAATACAGTCTCAGTTTCTTCATCTCCTAGGGAGAGGAGTAAACACAGAAATCCCTGTAAAGTTCCTGCCACGTAGGAGATGTGCGGCAAATACCCATTGCTTTCCTTTCCTTCAACTCAGGGCTCTAGCTGGCTGGGGAGGAAGAGAGAAACAATGCTCTCTTTCTAACATCCCTAAAATGTTCTTCCAAAACAGAGTCTTCTCGGATTTTTAAGATAATGTGTTGCTAAGATGCTTGTTAAGATTATAATTAAAATGGTATAAATGCAAAACCAACAGGAGGAGATGAGTCAGAGGGTAGCATCATTTTTGAGTTTGTTCCTCCCACCAACCAAAGGCACGGGCCTCCAACCCTGTTTCCTCCTCTCTATGTCCCTGCCTCCAGGATTACTCCTGGATGCTTGAACCTGGCCACACCTCGGCCCCTCCTCCTGTACCTGTTCTTCAGAGTGACTGAGGCAACTCCCACTGGCTACTGATACTCTCTGTGTCCCTCTTATGCCTTCTTATACCCCACCTTGTCACTATCTCAGTGAGAGTTTCTGTAGGGTTTTGTTAAGAATGTCTGAGAGGGCCAGGGAAAAAGAGAATTTCATTCCACAGGGGGCCCAAAGAGGGATTTGGTAATGGCCACTGAGATCAAATAACAATGTTATGCCGTGGGAAGAAGAGGGAGCTGGAATCAGAAGGCCTGGCTATGAATCTAGTTGCTACCGTTTACTCGTGTGGGCAAACCTTGGCTCCCTTACCTGTTAGATGGGGTGAGTGTGAGAATCAAGGTAGTGCAGCATGTGGGTGAAATGCAGCTTTCTACAAATGAAAATTTCACACAGCCATGCATATGCGTATGTATATAAGTAGAAATACAAACAGGCACATATGATTTTACATATATTATCTTAAAGAGAGTTTTGGATTGGAAGTCAGGAGAACTGGATTCCAGCCCTTAATCCTGCCGTTACTTCACTGTGGAGCATTGAGCCCTTCGCTTAATTCTCTAAACCTGTTTCTCTCCTGTAAGCTACTGCTAATTTGACACCTCTCCCGTGCTCGACCTCAGTGGCTCTGACCCTGTGCTGCGCCATCTTGGACTGTAAGCCGCCGGCAGGGGCTATCGTGTATATGTATAATGCCCCAGCGCTCTGCTCAGTAACTACTAATGCGTGCAAGAGCCCTCCGTGCTTCAGAGATGGGGGTCTCACAGGAAAGGTGTGGTTTTGGTGAAGCAGACTGCAGGAAAGGATGAAAGGAAATGCAAGGAAGTGATTTCAGCCTTTGGTGTCTCCTTCTTTCTTTTATAAGCCTCTGGGGCCAGATTCTGTGTTCCGTGTCTGCTAATTCCTTGCTGTAGCCTGGAGCCATATTAGCTCAGAAGAGAATGGAAAGCTCTGGGAGCCGAGGAACCTGTAATTGCTCTTGTCTGGAGGAACCAGAAGGAGGATATAGAGCAAGTCACTGTGCCATTCAAGCCACCAGATAGATGTTTAGGCCTGGCGTTTCAGGAGTAGAGAGATGCCAGCAAATATTTATGACTAGTTGAGAACAAGTGGGTGGTTCTCATTCTCTTGGAGTGGTCAGCAGGGCTGGGTATATTTGAAATCTCTGGAAAGGTATCTCCATGAGATCTGGGGGCTCGAGAATGTCAGCCATTGCACAAGAAGCCTCCAAGAAGCCCCGCCTCCCCCCAGGCCACTAATCAGGCACAGTCTGGGCATCCAAGTCCACAATTGGAGGTTCCTGTTTGTCCTTTCGGTGACTGAGCCAATCATAAGACCCACCAGTTGAGTCTCAACTCTCCGTGTGAGGAATAGTTCTCATTCTTGGAATCAGATAAAAGGTAGGTGCCCTATACCCTGTAGGATAGGAGAAGGGAAGCTTCAAAAAATACAATGTGTACAAGAGGACAGGGGTTCTGTAAGGAGGGCTGAAGGAAATGGGGAGATTTCATTCAGAGAGGAAAAATAACACAAATCATGAGGACTTTCTTAAGATACTCAGGAACTGTAAAGAGAAGGAAAATAGATTTAGCCTAGAATCCTCTAAAGTGATAGCAAACCAGGGAGTACAATTTAAAAGAGAAAGATTTCATCACAAAAAGAGCTCATTTCCCAAACGCTCATCTGACCTGACTGAGGAAAGGGTTGTTAGGAGGTAGCCTATTATTTAGAGAGTGAGTGACCATGGCCAACCCAGAGGGGCTCCAAGATTCTCACTCAGTGGGAGGGTGAACTAAAAGAGTTCTGCTTCCCATTGAACTCTAAAATTCAATTATTCTCTTCTATTCTCCTTCCCCCACTCCCACTTCACTTTTGGAGCCTGTGGTCACCAGCCAAGTGGCTTCTTCAGGCCACTAAGGCCACACAAAGAGGCTGTGCTATAAAAAGACGTGGCAGTAATATCTGGGCTAGTTTTTCCTCAGAAAATCTCCAGCTGCAAGTCCATCCTCTGTCCTGTTCCCTGGTTTCTCACCTTCCTGGGAGGAAGACTGACCATTTATACCCAAGACAATAATAATTCCCATTCTGGATAAGTCAAAGAGCCTTTGGGGCACCTCTGTCATCCACAAAGGAAAGAATCTTCCCAATGCCTGAGACGATCACAAATCAGTGAGCATTGTCCTCTAGGGAGTCGGTTCTACCTGAGACTTAAATATCTCCAGTGTCTTTTGACAAACAGGGAAACAACATGAAGCTGGGCCAAAGAAGTCAACTTACCTCAAAAAACAGGACTCACGTTTTTAGGGAAAAGTCAATCCAAGAGCAGGTGTTTGCTCACATCCCAGTGTCCTACCCTATGTGCCTCATTCAATTCCATCTGGAGGGAAAACTATCCAAAAATTAGAAGAAAGGAAACAACCTTCATCACATTAACTCTTCTATTCTGACACAGTAACCCGAGGGAATGAACAGCTGCTAAGAATTCTGGGGCAAAATGACACTCTGAAGTGATCTGCTTCATTCTCCCTACCCTTAGATAGTCTGTGGCAAAGCCATCTAAAATAGAAGATGCTCTAGGTTTAAAGACCTCTGGGGAAGGAGTGCCCACAACTTTAATCTTGTCTGAACACTTAATTTTATAAGAACACTGTGACTTACTGTGGCTGGGACTTTAGAGATAATAAAGGGCTTTAAGAGCCATTATATCATTTGACCCTCTGAATAGCACCAAGACGAAAATAGAACAGTCCCTACCTCTGTAACACTTTAAAGTTGGAGAAACCAAATCTTAGAGCATTAAGTGACTTATTCAAGAGTCACACAACTATTAAGTGATAGAGCTAGAAAGTATCTAGCACCTAATTTTTCTGGCCCCAAATATAGTGCACTTTCCTCAAAATTGTGCTAACCCAATAGTCCAGCAGTATAAAATTAAAATGACGTACTGACAAACATAGTACGGATCACTGAACTCTATCACGGTACGATCTGCTTTCCTTTCGTCGTAGGCTGTTCACAAGAATGAATGTGAAGAGCATCAGGTTGATACTCAGCAATATTCTCTCCTCTACGCCAACTCACCTCTGTTCCATTAACTTTTCTTCAGAAGTGCTAATTCCATATCCTTCTTAAAAATTCTTCTCTAAGCTGCTTCTAAGATTCTTTTTCCCAGTCAGACAGGATTTTAATAAAAACTCCCTTTTTTCCCTGCAGAATTGGGGATTTCCCCTCCGTTTCTTCTATGCTCTTCTCAGACAAAAGGATTATTAAACGCCAGCAGTGACTATAAATTGGTTTAATTTGAAGCCTATAAAAGTCCATTTTGACATAGGATATTCTTACCCTATACACAGGCACTGCTAGCTAGCTCCCCTTCCCCCACTGGAGCGCAAGCCCAGAGTTACATCCCTGAGGGAAGGATGCTGGCACGTGAGCCTTCCCATATGTCTTCATCCGTTCATCACCTTTTATTGAGATCCTTCCTTGTGCCAGACATGACTTCTTCCCCTTTAGCCGTCTAACTTGCAGTGGCAACTAATGTAGCTGAAATTTTAAATGAATTGTAGTCCAATAACTATAAAAATCTCAGGAATTCTAAGTAGACAAATTAAGGGGAAAACATCTGAACATGAAGTTTGATGTGAATGCTTCATCTCAGAATGGCTCTTGATCTTCCTCATGCCACCCACATCATCAGTAGCCTTCAAAAGCTATTCAATGTGGAGTGTTAATGGGAAAGGGGGAAAGGGATTCTGAGGTTCCTGTCCTTGAGGAGTTCATCTCTGTCACTAGAAACAAACAACTAGCAGGAAGCAGCTTGTGGGTGGTACATGAGAGAGGTGTGGAATATTTCTGCTACAGGGCTAATAGGTTCCATATTAAATGTTTGTATTTCATATCTGCATGAGCCTGTCCTTCCGTTGCCATGATGTTAGCTGAAAGAAACTTACGTTTCCTAGGAACCTAGGATCTTATTGCCTAGTCTGTGAAGAAACGAACATATTTTTTTTCTTTTCTGCATACGGCTTATTTTTTCCATCACTCCGGAATATGACTTTTGCTTTGATTTCACCCTCATTAAACCCTATATCAAAGAGAAACATTGGCATCTAACTGCATGCCTTTAGAAGGGTGTCATGTGATGTTAGCCAAACTGAACAGTTCTGAAAATACTCAAGTTAACTCCCAGGTGCTAAGACTTTAAAAATATCTTCATGTCCCTGTTGGAACAGACCACATTATGATACTTCATCTCCATATTCAGAACTTGGCGAGTGTGAGGGCTGAACTGGCCATCACCTGACCTACCACAGTCTCTAAAGATGACTAGAAGTGCCACATTTATTTTTGGACATAGACAGATCTGGGGAAAGGAGCTTGGGGAGAAGTCTTAACCCTAAGAATTCTATACTGAGACTTCTCACACACTTAGAAACAAAAACCGAAGACCTGCTTTCTGGGACCAAAGGGCCATTATTCCACTTACCTCAGCAGACTCAAGACATGTAAGTGTGTAAGTTTTACACTGCTGATATTAGCGGGTACCTGGAGGTTTTGAACTCTGCTTGACCACACCCACTCCCTGCAGGTTTCCATTATCTCCCCTTGTCTGGATCGTTTAAATTAGTTTCTTCTTAAAATAAACCACATTATGAAAGTTCTGCAGTTATTAAAAGATGACTTTATAGAGGAAAAATTTGAGAGTACTCTTAGCAATCAAGAAGTTTCCTGTAGAACGTCCTTGACAGAAAGCCGGTCAACTTCTGTTTGATGAGACTACTTCTGTCATGAGTCAGCCCACGCTGGGACTTGACAGCTCTGATGGTAGGAAAGATCCTCGTTGCATGTGGCCAAAGGGTGTTTTCTTCCATTTCTCCCCGTGCTTTAGAAAAATTAAGCAGAGTAAATCTATACCTTCTTTGTAATAATTTTTCAATGTCTCCCCGTGGAGTTGTACTCTCCAAGCTAAACACTCAGTTCCTTCAACCATTCCTCAAATGGCCTGGTTTCCAGATTGCTCACTATTCTGTTCACCTTGGAATCCATTGAGCTATAGAACCTTATCTCCTATGATTAACTGCTCAATTTTCTTACCTCAGACAAGCTCAGTGGTGGAGGTCTGAGAAGGAGTAGGAAGTGTGAGCATTTTGTTATTCCAATTTACCTCACCACACAGAATCGTAACATTTTTAAATCTTTGCCAACTCCATAATGAAAAATAATACTGTCATCTTAATTTGTATTCTTTGACTATTAGTGAGGTTGAAAATGTTTTTGTGTCTCTTTGTATTGCTTTTCAACATTTCCTATATCTTTTGCTTATTTTTCAATTGGGTTGTTATCTGTTTTATTAATGATTTGTAAGCTTTTTCTCACATGAGGTAATTTCCCCTCAGCTAACTATCAGATGTGTTAAAATATTTTCCCCAGCATTTTATTTGCTATTTTTTCCGACTATTTCATTTTTAGGGTGTTATCTTGACATACAGAAGTATTCCCTTTTTATATAGTTAAGTCTATATATCTTTTGCCTTGGGGTTTCTTCCATTCCATTCATATGTCTGTGTATTTATACTCCCCAAATCAGATAAATATGTATCTTTATTTTCCTCTAGTTTCTTTTGTGTTTCATTTTTTTATACTTATTCCTTTAGTGCCTCTGGAATGTGTTTTGATATCCTTCAAGAGGTAGGGACCATCCATAGTGCTATCGGAGCTGAAAGTTTGTGGGTGGAAGCTGTCCATCCACACAGGGCATCAGGTGCTGGTTTTAAAAAGAAAAAAGAGGATCCTTTTTTTTTAAAAGCAGGCATTAGAATGGAGACCTCTTTTACCTGGAGGAAAAGGCCCTGCCCTGCCGATGCCACCACATCAGCAGCAGCTCGTTAGAAGGGCACTGAGAGCCCCCCAGGAGGAGAGATGAGCTACAGCGGCCAGAGCGCTGGTGGCAAGGAAGAAGAATGGGTCTGGGGAGATCTGAGATCCTGCCTCCAGTGAGTGGGACGGTGTAGGCTCATGGCAACGTCCAAGCTAGCGTTCCAGGTGAGGAAGTCTGAGACAGACACTGTGAGAGTAGGAATGTAAATATTATGAGTACGTATATTTATAAAAATACACGTAAGGCTACGAGTCAATCTGTAGAAAAACTACAGAGAAGTAACAATATAGAAAGATGAGTCTTATGTATCTTTAGTTTATGTAAGCTTATGTCTCATTGAAACGTAGAGAATTTGGATCCTTTTCACCCTTGTGCTCATTTCAGGGTGTTCTGTGGTTCAAAAAGAGATAGTAGCCAGAACCAACGTATATAGGACGATCTGAGTAAATAATTATATACAGATCTGGAAAATGCCATGAAGGTACTGAAGGACATATTTAATCCTCTTGGGTTCCTCTTGCCTGGAGAGAGCTTGAACCACCTTTGGCCTGGTCTGAAGGGAACTCTATGCCACAGCCCAGGACCTGGAAGACAGACAGACAGACAGACAGACAGACAGACACACACACACACA
This sequence comes from Spilogale gracilis, assembly GCA_004023965.1. Classification (NCBI taxonomy): domain Eukaryota; kingdom Metazoa; phylum Chordata; class Mammalia; order Carnivora; family Mephitidae; genus Spilogale; species Spilogale gracilis. The sequence continues at coordinate 45,981 of PITA01002896.1, forward strand.
CACACACACACACACACACACACACACACGCTTCCCAGTAAAGACTCAGGAGAATGTTCATTTCCTTGGGGGTCACCGAGGAGACATGAAGGGAAGCAGTTCTCTTGAAAGAGCAAAAGTATTCACTTCAGACCAGCCAAAAAAACTTACCTGTGAAAAGTTTACATCTTACTTTTAGGTTAAAAAAAAATGTGACCTCTCGACATGGTACTCCGAAACAGGAAGAAAAGCTCTTTTTGTTCAAAATCACTTCAGAATGTGATGATTAGAAAGCCCTTTGAGTCTCCTCCACCCCCAACTGCAAATGTGTTCCCACTCCCTCTCCTACCCCTGGGGCTCAACCAGGGCTTCGTGGTGAATCATTCAGGACCTTTAAAAAGCGCTGTGCCAAATTGCATGGAGCACTGGGTGTGGGGCATAAACAATGAATCTTAGAACACTGAAAAAATAAATTATTATTAAAAATTAAAAAAAAAAAAGCTCCATGCCCAAGCCACAGCCCAGACCAATTAAACCAAAATTCTCTGGGCTGGGACCCAGGCACTAGTATTTTTAAAGCTCCCCAGGTGATTCAAATATGTGGCCAAGGTTGCAAACCAGCAAACACTGGAGCAGCAGCCCCTCTGATTTGCATCTTCGATTTCACCAGGATTCTAGTCTTCATTTAGGCATTAAGCCATTTTGCCAAAGGTGTGAACATGCCATGAGCCCCTGGGAGACCTCTGTGACGAAGTGGAAGGATGTGTACAGCGCCCCGAAGGTTTTATTGTTTGTTTTGTTTTAACTCCCAGATTAGTAATGTGCAGATCTCTGTGCATATTGGAGGATTATAAAATGTTTTTATACTTTACAGTGACTTGACATCTTACACCAAGATGTTTAGGAATTCAGGGTTTTCACTCTGCCGTCGGGGTTGTTTTCTGAGAGTTTTTCATTTGCTCTCGGCATCAGAATACATTTTCTTGCCCCTCTCTCCCAGCAGATGGAATCTCTCTGCACAGCTGTCCATCAAGGCTGTGGTCTCCCCTCCCCACCTTCACTCACTTGGGGACTCTCAGTACAGGCAGAGATTTTCATTCTGTTCCAGATAACCCAGATGAAACACTGGTAAATGAGCCCTTTTGTTCTTCCCAGCAGTTGATTCTAAACTGAGGGGCAAGGAAGCAGAATTTGCAGCTCTGCTGGACTGGAAAGAAATGGCCCTTGTCTTCTCCTTTCTCCACACCCTCCCCAGGCTGTGGTTTGGGTGACAGACAAATGCAAGCCACAGGGAACTGAAGAGTCTTAATCCAGCTCCTCCCTATGGCAGGTCCTGGGCCCTGAATCAGTATTTCTTTGGCTGCCAAGCATCAGAAAGCCCATGACCACTCCAGACAAGGGGCCTGGAGCCCCAGACTGTGGACCAGCTGCCCAACGCCAACAATCACGTGGCAGACTACCTCTTCCCTGCTCGTCTTTGCAGGAATGATTCAGAGTCACTGCACACTTTGCATTTTGACATCCATAGACCCTGGAAGAGAGCCTGTGCTGCCTGGGATGTCTTACTTTTCACTTTTGAGGGTGGACCAGTGCACCTGATGTTATAGGGAGCACTTTATCAAAATCCCGTAAAACCGAGATATTTATCTCTTTGATTTAACATATTTGAATAGGTATCCAGGGAGCCATGACTTTAAAATGATAGAACTAATTTGGGGTGTGGCTTCTGGACTTTATCTCATATTTTTACAAATGGAAAACCCATCTGCACACCTGTGCCCTCTTACTGGACTCTCTTCATCCCACCTGCAGGCTGCCTATAAAGGAGATTTTTTTTAATTTTTTAATTTATTTATTTGACAGAGAGAGAAAGACAGTGAGAAAGGGAACACAAGCAGTGGGGGGTGGGGGGGTGGGCAGGTGAGAGAGGGAGAAGGCAGGATTCCCACGGAGCAGGGAGTCCTGTGCGGGGCTGGATCCCAGGACTCTGGGATCGTGACCTGAACCGAAGGCAGATACCTAAGGACTGAGTCACCCAGGTGCCCCAAGGAGATGTTTCTCACCCCCACAGTGCCTCTTCCAGTTCCACACAATTAGGGCTGGGGGAACCTGACCTCTCACCACAGAGGATACTTTAAGACAAGAAAACAAGACAGACCACAGAAGGTAAATATAGGAGAAGGGAGTGTGAGGGAGGGAAGAGATAAATTCTAATCTGGCAGTCTGGGAGGTCCTCAGGGCTGAGGGCCACTGAGCAAGAGCTGGAAGCGTGAGAGATACACCTAGGAAATGCTAGACCAAAGGAGATTGCAGGCAGTGGGATGAGCTTATTAAAGGTTCAGAAGTACAAAGTTCAAGGTCCATTTTGTTTGAAGGGTGTGGGTAGTGGCAAATCATTTTACATGATTGGAATACAAGATGCATTGTAGGGTGAGGGAAAGACCACAAAAATATACTAGAGCCAGAACACAGAAGACCTCAAAATTCAGGCTGAGAAGTGTGATTTTCCTTTTATCGCTCTCCTTGTGTAGTGTATTAATTATAGTGTGTCTGACCACATGTTTGCATGTTTCTGGGTTTCTGTCTTCATGGGTAAGGACTATGTCTGCTACAACTGAATTTGTACAACGTAGAGAACAGTAGGAATATGAGTAATGCCCCTTCTACACTGCTCGTGAACGTTGGAGATCATGGCACCATTTCTTTACAACGGGAAGGGAACAGAGTTAACCACATGTTTAAGTCTCTCCCTGGTTTTTATAGCTGGTTCCTATTGTGTCCTGTGATTTGAGTGTGATATGCTTGTGACATGGAGCTTTGAGATGGTCACAGAATCAGATTTTCTTCCCACACTGCCCCCAAATGATTTCCTCATCTGTTGGGTATTAACAATATCAGTATAAATCCAGGTTCCTTAGCTGGGCTCTCATCTTTTCTGCCAAATGTGCTAAGTTATTTTAAGCCATTAGAAGTACATGGTAGAATCCCATTATGGCTTGGACCGTTATTACACGACTTGGCTATAACACAGATCAAATCATGACCCCTCCCCCCAAATGTAACAGCAAACAGGAAAAGCCTATATCTCTAACAACTTGCCTATAAAATCCCCCAGCTCTGCTTGCATGAAGGAGTCCTAGGGTTTGCTTGGTGATCCAGAAGCTAGATCAAAACTCCTCATTGTTTCAATATGCGCCTCAAAGAATAGGATGAAGGGCACATGATCTTATCGGCCTCAAAGGGTCTCTGTGGCCAGGAACCTCACACATGATGTGAGATGCGGGAGGGGAGCAGGAAGCCTTCATCTCTACTTGCCCTTCTTGTACAGTCTCCTCTCTTTAACAACAGAAGAAGGGTTTGGAGTGTCCCATCAGGAAAACTCCTAGAGAGGTTGACCAACATTAATTAGAATTACTCTGGTAAGCAAAAAGGCACCGAACCACATTCTCTTGAAAATTAAGAAATGCAAACAGTTTGGTCTAGCAGGCAAAATGACTCCAGCACAGATAAAATAAAGCTGAGCAGGAGGAGCGCTAAAGGGGGAGCTCCGGAGAATATGCCTGTCTTCCAGGTGGGGCTATCAGATAAAGCCCTGTGAAGGAGGCATGGCATCCAGTGGGGTCTGGAGGGAAGAGGGGACTTCTTGACAGATTCTACCAGATTCCAGGCAAGGCAAAGAGCACGGAGGAGGAAAGCTTCAGGGCACACTTGGAAGTAATCCTCCACACGACCCCTGAGGCAGGGCAACCGTGAAAGTGTAATGAGCCTCCTTAAGCCTCTGCTCAGGCTAGGCTAGTGAGCCTGTGGCCACTCCATTCCCGAATAGCCCTCGTCAGCGGGGTTGCTGGGTAGCGATCACTCTGAGCCATTTCAAACGCACTTCCTCTCTAAGCTACCCCAGATGCGCACAGCCTCTTGAGCAGGGGAGAGGAGGAAGGCCTCTCTGTCCTCAAACCCTCCAGGCTCTAACCTGCCCCTGACCCGGAGAAGGGCAGGGCAGCTGCAGAGACCCAGCTTCCTAACTCAGCGAGGGGGCCGCGAGGGGGCAGCCGGGCCTGGGGGGGGCCTGTAAAGCTCACACAGGTGCGCGGCCGGCGCGGAGGGCCGGGGCGCCGGGGACGCGGCGGGGAGAGAGGGGCGCCTTGTCGCGCGGGCGCCGCCAGCCTCGCACCTGCGCGGACCCCCTCCCAGCACGCTGGCCGAGAAGGCCGCTCCCCGCCCCCGGGGGGAATCGAAGCCCGGCTGCGCACATTTCCTTAACAGTGGCCACCCTGGCGGGGGGAGGGGGGTGCTGCCAAGTGGACCGCAATGCAGTTTTGCTGGGATCTGACTGACCCCGCGGTTTGTTCTTCCGGGAGGCCAAGTGCAGGGCCATCTACCCACCCCCGTCTACCCGCCCTGCGGGGACCCAATGCGGGTGTGGGGGCAGCGCATGCGCTCTGGCTTTCCGGGAGCCCGCGCCTGGGCGGGGGGAAATGTCCGACGTCGTTGTGTAGAACAAGAGTGCCCTCTGGTGGTGCACGGGGCAGCACTCTGGACAGAGATTCAGACTAGGAGGTGTGGGGGTTATGAGGAGCAAAAGGAGCTGACGCCCCCTCCCCAACACACATTCAGATTCTTAGACATTCTCCTCCCCCGCTTCCCCTGCCTCCCTTCTTCTCCCCCTCTCACGGTTTAACCATACAGAAACAGACACCGAACAGACTGGTGACATGTCCAGACCTGCACATTTCATGTTGGGGTCTCGGCTAAAACTCAAGTCTCTGGCTTCCCAGTCCAGTGTCTTTTCTTTCTAGATTCATCTCCCTGCATATTTATAACCAGTCCTTCTGTTATTGCTCAGCTGCTACGTGAGTTGGTGTAGGGAGAGTGCAAGAATGAACAGGACAGACACACGGTCTTCCCGCCTAGTGGAGACAGACACGCGGTGAGCAATGCCAGTACCTAGTGAGGAGTGCTGCGCCCTCGAAATATGGGGTAGTATGGAAGCACTTTGGAAGGGCATGTGACCTAAAGGACAGATAGGAGTTAGCCAGGGAAAGGAAGCTGGAAGGGAAAGGGAATATGGAGAAGGTTCCAGGCAGCAGGAACATGTGAACAAAACTCTGAGATCGGAGATGGGGATTGGAGAAATTGCAGCATGGAATGGAAGGAGGTGGTGGGTAGTGGGGAGCTGGAATAGGCAAGAACTAGGGTGAGCCTCTCATGGGTTGGAGACATAGGTAAAAGGCTTTGGCTATCAAATCTTGTAAAGGCTTTGGACAGTGTTCTAAGATCATCAGGGAGCTACTGAACATTAGGTAGGTGAATATCGTGATCAGATTTCTGTTTGTGCAGGATGACTCTGAGTTTTGGCATTAAAGACCTCAAGTTAGTTGTTAGGCTTTGGACAACCCACCTAAAAATGTTCAAGACAGAAGGACTCCTAGCTTTCATCTAGTCTGTTTTACACATAGAGAAACCCAAGCTCAGAGAAGGCAAATCACTTCCTCAAAGTAGTTGAGGCAGAACGATTATCTCTAAGTCCCTTTAACTCCCACTCAAGGTCCCAAATATGCCAGCCTGAAACAGACAGAACTCCCAAGGCTCCTCTTGGAGAGGAGCTCCTCTTATTATCCTCTCAATAATACAAAGTCTTGCCCAGGCTCTGCTCCCACAACAGTCTGCCTAGGGCCAGACCAGAGTCCAACAAATTATCTTCAAGATTGGCAAAGAGCATGCTCACTAGACCTGCTTCCCTGAGATCTCAGGATAGTTGAAAGCTTGCTTCAGTATCCATGGCTAGCAAGAACCAGGGTAAAACATGAAGACCAGAGACTGTAGACAGGTGGTGGAGGAAGGTGGGTGACCTGGGCAAGGGGCTCCCATAGAGACCAGGGGAGCAGAGGGCTTGACTCCACACTGACACATTGAATTCCATTTCAAATAGCATACAAAATAAAGAAAACAAGTTTAGGAATCGAAAAGTAACTCAGACGTTGTAAAAACAGATGGTGATGAAATGCAGTTGTCCTAATATTTGGACAATTTAAATGCCCCCAGCAGCTAGGGAATTGAGAGAAATAGTTCAACATAGGCTGGATCATTTAGCATTTGGTGTGAAAAGTCATGGTCAGTAAGGAGGTCCCAGAATGTGATGGAAATATGATTAGGAAAGGTTTTGAAATAAAGAAACATGATCCTATGAGTGCCATCTGGAACTGGAGAATAACATGAAATAGTAGAAAGAGGTGTCAGGAGGACTTCACTCAGAGACCTAGCTTAGCCATCTATTAGCTATGTGACCTTGTCCAGACCACTTAACCTGTCTGACCTCATCTCAACAGTAAAGTTAGAAAAATAATAATATCACCTAATGTACCTCACAGGCCTCTTTAGCAATCACAAGGGAGGCCAGATAGGACCATGGTAACAGGCAGCATTGCAGATCTCACCCCTATCACTTACTGGCTGTGTGACTTAAATGAGACCCCTCTAAACTTTGATTTCCTCATCCATAACTTAGGGTTGCCGACCCCTGTCTCGGTTGGTTCTTGGAAGCACTAAATGCAATAGTGAAATGAAATCATAGCAAAATGCCTTTGTGTACAAAATAGTGTGTACTGATTGATGGTTTTTATCATCAGTGTGACTCTGTTTTCAAACTTACAAATTGTTCATAAAAAATGAGAGATTTGGGGTGCCTGGGTGGCTCAGTTGGTTAAGCGACTGCCTTCGGCTCAGGTCATGATCCCGGAGACCCGGGATCGAGTCCCACATCGGGCTCCCTGCTCGGCAGGAAGTCTGCTTCTCCCTCTCTCACTCCCCCTGCTTGTGTTCCCTCTCTGGCTGTTTCTCTCTGTCAGATAAATAAAATCTTTTTTAAAAAATGAAATATTTTTGTAATATTTAGCATAATATGACTTCACTGGGTAACAGAATAAATATTAAAAGAAAAATGTAAGCAGGAAAAATAGAATGGAGGTGGTAAACGTGTGGCCCATCTTCATAATGGAGGGAATTTATAGATGAGGATGTATGGGGACTCAGAGTCTCACTGAATTAACTCATGTTGGCTTAGTTAAGAGATGGTCATATGGATCTGTTTTAAGGATGAAAAATACTATCCATCATCAGTGGCCTCATGTCAGTTTGGGATAAGGTATCTGGTAAGTGACTGAGAATCAGCGATAATTCGGGTCTTATCTCACATCTCCAGAGCTGCTGAGAGTGAGAGTAATTGGTAGGTTAATGAAATCTGTAAAGACACTCAGCGAACCTTCAGGGAGCCTCTCTCAAGCCAGAAAAACTTCACCCCGGGAGATGAGGAGTAATGCAAAAGAGCCTCAAAGTTCATTCACTTGTCCAAAGATATTTCATCCCTACTCCAGGCTGAGCACCTTGTTAGTCACGGAGGATTTAGGGATGAAAGACATGATTCCTTTCCTCACCAAACTCACAGCCCAGTGAAGGGGATAATGAGTAAGTCACTACAATTCAGTGAGGTAGTCATAGATAAGTTTGGGATACAAAGAGTTGGGGCTCCTAGCCCAGCCCAGAATAAGAGAAATTTCCCCAGAGAGGACAACACCTGAGCAGGTTCTACAAGGACCCAGTGTAGTTGGTCCAACAGGGGAGGAGGGTGAGTTGTGTTCTAGGAGGAAGGAGCACCACTGAAGTGGAACTGCAGGTCATTTAACTTGGTCCTGTGGGGCAAGGAGGCCAGGCCTGTAAAAGGACCAGGGTTCCTTTGTGATGTCAGCTAATGTCACAGTCCTCCCACATTATAGTAATTGTCCTTTTAAAAGGGCACTTGGGTGGCTCAGTTGGTTAAGTGTCTGACTCTTGGTTTTAGTTCAGGTCATGATTTCAGGGTCCTGAGATCGAGAGCCCCGCCCCGTGCCAGGCTCTGCTCCTTCCACCTCGGCTCACGCTCTCACGTTTGCGCTCTCTCTCTATCTCAAATAAATAAATAAAATCTTTAAAATTTCTTGCTTGAAAAAAGCACATGATGCCCCCCTCCTCCCAAAAAATCTATTAGGAATTTTATAACTGTTTTAAATGAACTTGTAGCTTATTAATCCCAACAGTGTCTAGTGGTACTTACACTTGAAAAATATTTACTATACTTTTAAATGAACTTGTGTACTTTATTCCCAACAATATCTACTTACATTGTCATTTGAGAAATATTTATTTCATTTATGTGCAAGACTTAACTAGCTTTTCATTGTGAAACAATCTTTGTTCGTGCATATGTTGATGATGACTGACAAGAACTGATCGGCCCACGCCCAACCCCAGAGGCCGGGGAGCTGCAGTGAGGATTGGGGTCAGGGATACTGGCAGGACCCGAGACTGGAGAGCAAGTCACAGTGAGGCTTCATTGTCCACGTGAAAGTGGAAGGCACAGGGAGATGCTAAGGAGTTTAAAAGAGTGACAACAATTGATTGCTGTGTCGGCAATGTGGCAAGCAGCAGGAGGAAGGCAATGCAGGGGCAAGAGATCCATTATGTGGCAAGTTCTGAACTAAAGTAGTAGCAGTAGCGAAGAGAAAGGAGCAGATATGAAAAATATTAAAAGGTAAAATTGACTTAGTGACCCCCGCAACGTGGGAATTGGGGGTGAAGTCCCAAATGACCAGCTTTCTGGCTTGGGTCATTGGATAGATAGTGGTCCCAACACAAAAAAAGGCAGAGAAAAAGACAGGTTTAAGGAGACAATCTTGACTTTGGACATAGTGGCTTTGTAGTTCCTATGGGGCAGCCAAGAGGAGATGACATTGGTTAGAAGAAGGCTCTGGGCTTGATTTGGGGAGTATGGGCATGGAAGACGAAGTCCTGGGCATGCGTGACAGCACTGAGTGGGAGTATGGGGTGTGGGAGAGGAGGTCCAAGGGCAAAGCACCAAGAACCCCATGATCTGAGAGACAAATAGAGGTGAATCGTCCTTCTCAAGAGGCAAGTACATGCAGAAATGAAGGAGGAAGAGAGTGGAGGCGAGAGAGAGACACAGAGGTACCATGGGAGGCAAGGGAAGAGAGGGCTTTAAGAAGGAGCCATGAAACTTGTCAATCCCAAGAGCAGTCAAGTACAAGGACCAGTAAGTTTACCCACAGGTATGGTGAAAAGAATTAACAACAAAACACCATCTCCCACTTACAGAACTGGTTATAGCATCAGAGCGCCTCATGCTCTGCACTTCCTGTCCCTGGCCCTACAGCCTGTAGCAGTTGCACAGACGGAAAAGCCTCTGGAAGGGAGGTGACTGTCTAAGTGAGTGAGGGACTGGGCTCCTGGAATTAGAGATTGGTCCAGAATCTCAACCCTGCTCCCTGGCTCTGCCCACACTCGGTTAGCTTTTTACAAATAACCAACTAGGAAAGCAGAATGGGCCCCGTTCCAGAATAACAACGTAGACATTCAAAGGCTTGCTTATCACACTTCCCAGAACCCAGAGATATATCAATGTTCTGGGACCATGTGACTCTAAAAGGGCATTACCTAATTCCTTTTGGGGAGGGCTTACACCCAGTTCCATAGGTAAGAGGGATCATCAAAGGTCTTCAAGTAGAGGGTTAACTGAGGTTTCAGAGGAAAGATTAATTAGTATTATTGAGCTTATATTTGATGGTACATATGTCTGGTTGTTGGATATTCATACCACCTGAAACAAAATAATGAAAGTCCCGCATGAAGACCTGTCCTGGCTTTTCTTTTCTTTTTTTTTTTTTTCTTTTTGCAACTACACCCCTTCTCACCCCTCCCACTCCAGTGAATAGGCTCTCTTCACCAGAGATAGTCACTTAAATTTGGAGCCAAAGCTCTTTCCAGGTTTGATGAGGTCAACACTTACCAGATCTCAGTTCTCCTACTTCTGAACTTTTCCAGAGGCAGATCTGGCTCTTCCCTGCTCACACTTTCATTCATCAGTCACACCAGTAAGAGGAGGTTGGCTGTCCCTGTGGCCTGTCAGATCTGGATCAGACCCAAACTTACCCATATGGGAGCAGGCCTGCACCTGCCTCCCTGCCTTCCCCTCTGTTGGGAGTAATTCACAACCCACTTATCTCTGGGAACTCAGTGCTCTGCTGGGCGTAGTAGGTCTGACATCTCTCTCTAAACCTGTGTATCATTCATAGAACAGAAGGAACATGAAACACAGACCTCCATATCAGTTTGTAACATTTCATTCTCTTTACAACTCAGATAATATCACTGCATTGTTATCACATTGGAGGATGGGCAGGACCCCAAAAGAGTCATCACGAGGCCATGTTGATTTTCTGAGGGTGACTCACAGTCTGATTTCCAGCTGGTGGTCTGGCTCTGGCCTTTCTTTCTGACCCAGAAAACTGAGCTTCAATCTGGATACGTGGCTGTAAAAGTTATTCTGGGTCAGGAACAGCTGGGAAGTTTTTGGATCCTGCACCACAGGCCAAGGATGGGTAATGAGCTACTTCCCTTTTTCCTGAGTGTAGTCTGTATGTGGCCCTCTTCTCAGGATTGAAGATGGCTGGTACACAAGAAGAAAAAAAAACAAGCAGGATGGGTTAGCTGGAATTAGAAAATGCCTACTTTATCACTTACTCCACTGTGTTGCTGAAACAAAAACATCTGTAAAATACTAGATATGAAGGACACCCACGTGGCTTAGTCAGTTGAGCGTCCAACTCTTAATCATGATCTCAGAGTCATGAGATTGAGCCCCAAGTTGGTCTCCACAGTGGGTATGGAGCCTGAGTAAGATTCTCTCTCTCCCCTCACTCTGCCCCTACATCCCCACTTTCACTCTCTCTCTCCTTTAAAAAAAAAAAAGTAAAAACTCATTCTCAGAAAAAGGAGAGTCATTAAGTATCTCTTTCCTCCTTCAGAACAAGTGTGGGCAAGTAACATGATGTTAATCCTCTAATCTCTCAAATAAAGAGATCTTTTAAAAAGGAGACTTCTGCAATCATTGTAAGTCTGTCCATCACTCCGCAGGAAACTATTCTCTAGGTGTAAAATCAAATTGAACTATTATGGTTTTAAAAAAAAAAATAGGTGTAATACACTTTTCAGCAATACACTTTTCGGCTTCTGCATCACAGACTTTTCACTTGTCTAAATGATGTGTCTCTGGAACTAGATGGCCTGTGTTCAAATCCTGGCTCCCAGACCTACAAGCTGGATGACCTTGGACCAGTCACTTAGCTACTCTAGGTAAAATGAGATAATGGCAATTTCTTTTCAGAGCATTGCTGGAGTTTTTTAATGAATTTTCAAAAGTAAAACACGGAGGTGAGAGCTTGGGCAGAGCAAGCGTCAGGAAGGGCTCTCTGGGCCGGTACCAGACAGACTGGCAGGCAGTCCGGGGCTGCCCAGGCTTGGCTGTGATGATTCACTAACAAGTCCCACACTATTTGTCTTCCCTGCAGGTCAGTGCAGCTCAACGGCCAGCCCTTAGTGATGGTGGACGATGGGACCCTCCCAGAACTGAAGCCCCGCCCCCTGCGGGCTGGCCGGACATTGGTCATCCCTCCAGTCACCATGGGCTTTTATGTGGTCAAGAATGTCAACGCTTTGGCCTGCCGCTACCGATAAACCACCGTCACACCCCCAAGTCACCAGCAGGCCGCTGGACTCTTTCCACTCTCCTGCCCCAATAGTATCCTGATTTTCAAACATCTTCTTAGCAACAAACCAGTCTCTGCAGCCCCATCCTGCTGGAATCAGCACAGACTTGCTCTCCCAAGAGACAAATGCTGTAGCATGAGCTTTGCCTAGGTAGGCCACATGCACCGCAAAGGAAAATGTAGATGTCACCTGTACCTATTTAAGGATGGAGGCATGTGTGTAGAGCCGGATATACCATGCACGCACCACGAAAAGAAGCTGGCGATGCACTCGCAGGACAAATAAAACAGCTCTCCATGATCCGGGTCATGTAGCAGTGTCGCTAGGGACACTAGCCCGTGACCGCTGCCCTCGGCACCAGATGAGGAAGGAAACCACCAGGTGGGCCTTCAGGAGCCCAGTCCTCTTCAAACTCCTCTCCTTGCCTGTTCCTTGCTGTTGCCCCGGGTTTCCTATCACCTCTCTTCTCACAGGGGAGCAACTGGGCGGGTCAGCATTGGCCTGCTGGGTGAGCTGTTTATGTCATTTCCCGGCTGATGTATGAGTGTGTGCATCTGGCTTTCTGACAGTGGCATCAATCACTGGCTATTCCTCTGGGAAACGGGTGCTTCAAAAGTAAAATTGCGATCATACTGCAGACTTTGTAAGAGGGTTCTATTCCTCTGTGAATCCAGATTCCCCTTGGGTTGGAATGGGAGTCAGATAACAATATTCATGGAGTGGAGAACAATGTATTAGGCACCACAAAAAAACAATCATCATCCGTCATGTGGCTGGGAGGAAGAGAGTTTCAGCACAAAGAGAAAGCACACTGAACCACCGAACACAGACACACACGCACACACACACCCCCAACTGAATGAGCAAGTCATTAGACCTGCATCAAATCTGAAGGAATCTTAAGGGCTTATAGGTCAAGCCCTTAATGGTTCGTTTGAACAAAATCACAAAAAAGGGTGTAAATCAAAAGTCATCCCTGTAAGACACAGCAGCCATGCGGCCTTCCCCCCGCCCCCCCATGTGCCTCTCCGTGACACTTACTAGGCAGAAGTCTAACCCGGTGATCCAAGTCGACTGGGTCGGCACTACCCCAGACCAGCCAGTGTGAGCCCAGAACAAAGCTTTCCATGCACCCCCTGGGCAAAGAGGGAATCTGGAAACTGAAGTCTGGTGGGGAAATGTGGAGTGGTGGGTGAGAAGTCCCTGAATCCAACAGGGGGAGGTGAACTGATTTAAAGGTCACAATAAACTTGTATGATTCAAGGGGTAAGATGCAAATAAGCTGCCACTGAAATTACTCTTTCCTCTGGGGTTGATTTTCTTTCTCAGGATAAAGGACATGATGGACAGGAGCTCAGGACAGGGCTGGGTGTGAGGTGAGACATGGGAGGAAGTCAGGGAGACTCAGCACAGAGAACAGGGAATTGGCTGGCTCTGTGCTTGAGGAAGAGAGTGGACTCGTTTTTGCCGTGTTGGTCACCAGTCCAGAGATGTATGCTACAGTCAGCAAAAGGCGGGGCAAGGACTGGGCTGCACCTGGTCAGTGGGTATGCTCAGCATGGAGGCGGTGGAGAGAGGGGCACAGACACCCCCCACCACACACCCTACCCCCGACACTGCCACATCCAGGGCTACCCAGGCCTCCTCGGGAAGCCGGGAGCCCCCGCTGAAGCCTCAGCTCTGCAAGAGGAGAAGTGATAAGCTCCCAGAGTGGGCTAGAAAGCAAGGAGAGAAGTGGCAGAGGACAGCCCAAGTGAGGAAGAGAGAGGAAAAAAGAGACAAGTTGTCTCCCCAAACTTTAAAAATGTGTGCAGGTAACAAAATTTCCTCTGTACACAGGTGCAGGCACATTTGCAGGCCCCCGTTGAGAACACAAGTAGGCAGCGGTTCCCCAGGGGCCTGACCCGGGCCAGTTTGCCTCACGTATGTAGTAGCCCCACGACCAAGTCGCTGCTTTTACCCCCGCCTTCCTGTGACGTGTGGAGAGAGCTCGCAGCTCTCCCAGGGAGCGAGGAGTAATCTGATGCCTGTTCATTTAACTGCCAAGCGCAGCGGTTGCCCACGTCACAGCCTCACCCCCTCACCTGCTACCTGAGTGCAGCCAAGCCTCCAGAGCTCCGTGCAAGCACACTTGCTATGAAGAAGTGTTGATTCTTCACTAAGCTTCCAAGCCTGTAGAATATAGGCCCTTTCTGCTTCTTTTATCTTCCTTTGTGTATTAAATGCTCCCAAGAGGTTTAAGTTTTGCTTTTTGGTTTGTTTGGGGGTTTGTTTGTTTGATAATAAAAAGGGAGGAGGGAACCTTTGAAATTTATCTTTGGGGTCCTGCAGTTCTAACTTTACAACTGTCTCATGGAAGAAATACTTGCATTAATCAAAAGATACTGAGAAACTCATGATAATATCACATGCTTTAGGGATTTCGGTACAGGGCATCTGTCCTGGCTTTTTCATGTTGGGATGGGGGTAATTATAGGGATCACTTCCTATAAGGCTTCCCCTATCACACCCCCCACCAGAGGCAGCGTGCAGCAAAACAGCCTCACAGTACACAGAGCAGGAGAGGCTTGCCAGGCTGGGCCCTGGGACAAGAGTTCATCCACCAGCTTCCCACATCAGACTTTTCCTTCTAAGACAAGACATGGCTGAGATCATCTAAGTCTTTAGAGCCACTTTACTTTAAACTGAAGACTGGGCTTGCAAAAATGCTTATTTGAAAGCATAATAAGTTATAAGAAAAGTCTGTGCCTTTTGTTGAGACGATTTTCTGTTCTTCCTGCCTCTAGGGTCTTCTTTCTCCTTTCTTATCACAAAGGCTCAGAACAAATTCTCATTGTTATTTGAAGAAAAAGTCTCAATTCTTCATGTCCTGAAAGCTCTGCAACTGTGGGATATTAGCTTATCTCTGGACAGAGAAAAGCTTGAAAATTTCACAACTCGGCTACAAGGAGACTAAGGCCTAGAACCCCCAGAACCACAGTTTCCCGTGGCCCAGTCACCCTGGTAGCCCCATCCCCTCCCCAGTAGTTGAGTACAAGCCCTGTACCTTCCAAAATGGCAGAGGTTGTTGGCGGATTCCACCTGAAAGGCCCCCCACTGGCCCTGAGCGCCAGGCCCTGCTGAGACCTCCCAAGGTTGGTTGGGCGGGGAAGGCCCCAGCGGGGCTGGCAACTGGTGAAGGGCTGGAATGGTCTGGGCTACGCCCCACATCGGTGGGTGTGCTCCTCTCATGCACCCCGGGCCCATGTTTGGGAAGGGTGCTACTGTTGGATTCACCTTGAAAATAAACTGAGAGTGGCTTTATTTCTGAAAACAAAAGCGCGGGGTGTAAACTTTGCAGAAGCAGAGATGAACCAGGTGGTTTCTGCTGGCAGTAAAGTGGACCAGCGGTTGTGATGAGTGGTGAGTAGGGCTGTGACCCACCAACCTGGGCTACAGCATTTGCAATCCAGCTTCCCCTCGGACGCACCAGTTACCCTCCTGGCCGCTCCTCCCTGTGTTCCTCTGTAGAATGATTTAAGGGACCTCTCCCACCACCACTACCAACCACAGGTGATGATTCTTGATATTTCGAAGTCCTGGAGAGCCAGGCAGGACCAAAGCACGCACCGGCTCTGAGGGCAGTGCCCCTCCCATCCCCACCACTAAGAGATTCGGAAGTTTCTCGTTGTCTTCCAGACTAAATAATAAATCCATTAACTATTGCCTGAGGGGCAGTATTTTGCAAAGATCACTCTAAAACAAGAGAGCTAGAGTACAAGCAACCAATCTCTTTGGCACCTGCTTCCAAACACCAGAACAGCTCCCCGGGAGCCCCCAGAGCACTCGGGAGGAGTCAACCAAGTTCCAGATGCCTGGCTCATGAATAAATCCCACTGTCCTATGCATCCAAAAGAGAAAAGGGGGCCCTTCTTTACAGCCCACAGCATGAGCTTTACTCTTCTAATTATCATTCATGAAAATATCCTAGGATCCTTTTTAAAGTTGTAAATGTTATGTAATAAATTATATTTTTGGAAGAAGCAAGAAGAAACCTAAGCTTTATTCATCTGGAAGTTGGCAAAGTGAGTATAAGAACACCTCCAGGGGAAAGTCTCTTCTCTGCAGGGGATCTGAACTGGTGTTAATATTTGCTTCCAAAATCAGATTATATTAAGGTTTATATGAGCTTGGCAATTGTAGAGAGTTAGGGCCCATGATGTAACTTACATGTAGGTAACATTCTGTAAGTAATAAAATGTGAAAACTCTAACTTTCTGTTCTCAGGCTGTTCTGTGGAGGAGGGGGCCACAGTTGTCCATACTACACTTTAACCCAATGACCTAACACATGGTAGGGACCTTTGATGTCATGATGTGCTGCCCTCTCCCTCTTCCCTCTTCCCCACAAGCTTTCCCACCAGTACTCTAAGTGGAAATTAAATTTATTGTTCAAGTTAGATGTCATTGACTATGTTAAAGTATCTGTTACCTGCAGTAACAGATAAACCCAGAATCTCAGTAGCCTAGCGTAATCAACATTTATTTCTTGTTAACAGATCATACAAAGTTCAAGTGGTGGTAGTGGGGTGAGTAGTGGTTCCATTCTCCACAGCCCTTCAGGGACCCAGACTGTTGGGCAGTCTGCCGTTTCAGCACTGGGCCTCCAAGGTCGCTGTGGGCGTCCACATACAGCTGGCAGACAAAGACAGAGGCTCTGCCGAACCACAGGTGGTAGTTCAGGGGCCTCACCTAGAATTGGCATAAATTCCTTCCACTCAGTTCCACTGGCTATAAGTCAGTCACATGGTCCCAACTAGATGTGGAGGTTTCAGAGATAAAGTCCATGGCTAGACAGTCACTTCTCAACAATTATATTTCATTGTTATAAATGGAATGTCTTTGATCCCCCCTAAATTCATATGTTGAATCCTAACCTTATGTGATGGATTCCCAATGTGATAGTTTTTGAAGGTGGGGCCCTGGAGAGTGATGAGATCATGAGGGAGGAGCATGTCCCTTCATGAATGGGATTATAAAAGAGACTGCAATGGGCTCCTTGGCCCCTTGCACCATGTGAGGACACATCCCGAGAGTTCTTATGTACAAGAAAGTGGGCTCTCATCAGACACTGAATCTGCTGGAACCTCAGTCTTGGACTTCTCAGCCTCCAGAACTGTGAGGAATAAATTTCCACTGTTTATAAGGTATCCTGTCAATGGTATTTTCATTATCGCAGCCTTAGCTGACTAAGACATTCATGGCAAAGGAGCACAAAACTTTGATGGGCAGCTAGGAGACCAGAAAATGTATCCATGATATTGGGTCTCTCTTTAATTTGACAACAAATGAGTATTACAAATAGATTCATGTGTGGTGATACCTAAATTCAAAGGATTGCTTTTATATACTTCAGAATGACCTCAAGGAGCTTTCTTCTGCCCCCTTCCCTTCCCTTAGTCCCGCCACTTCTGGTACTTGGTTGAATTTTAGCAGAAAACAATCTTTGTGTGGTTCCACTGCTGTGCAGTTAGGAAGGCACCTAGTACTAGACACTGTGCCCTCTATCAGACACATCCGAAATCTAATTTAAAGCCTCAAATAGCAAAGTGGGTTAACGAATCACTAGAGACTCCTAGAGGCTGTGGCTACAGACCAAATGGGTACGCATCCCTGGAGATAACACTGTTTCACTGGTTGAATCCACCTGATGGGGGCAGGAGACTATACTTTCAGGCAACTGAAGGAGGGGGCTTTGTCCAGAGACCTTGATTCTAGTCCTCACTCTCCAACCCCTGTGTGATGTTCAACAAGTCACTGAGCCTCTCTGGAGCTCAGAGTCCTCACCTCTAAAAAAAAAGGGCTTTGGATTAGTGAGCTCTAGGATCACCTGAAACTCCCCACTGTCTGAACCTGTCGGATGGTCCACAAATACACACACACACAGACTTACATATACCTTTTTAATAGGTTTCAAAGTTAGCCTTCAATTTTTTGTCTGTTTCTACATAAAAGCAAGGTGCCTTGCAGGAAGCATGCACACGAAATTTAACCCAGACACAATTTGGCAATTTTTGTTTTTAAAGGAGAGGTCACAGTTTTTCTTCAATTTAATGACTTGACTCCTCCCATCCAAATTTCTTCCAAGCAGCTATTTAGTGCCAATTTAATGTAAATGAAGCATGCCCCAACGTATACTTACCTTGTTATTAGGTTTTTAAAAGAAAAAAAAGACCTCATTTTTGAGAAATTAAATTGAACTTTAAGTCATGCATGTGGGATTGCTACAGCAGTATCTGAAATGTAACACAATAGAATTTTATCATGTATACACCTGATATCCTGGAAGTCAACTATTTATAGGTGGGGTGGGCAGTGGAGAGGTGAGGAAATTGGGAGGGCAATGAAAGGAAAGGCGGGGGGCAGAGAGCAAAAAGAATGAGTAATCAAAATAATGCTAAGGGAAATGCAGGAAAGAATGAAGAGAACATAAATGACAAATATGTGGGAAAATCTAAATAAATATAAAACAATAATGATGTCTCCAAGAATTAAAAATGCATTACAACAGCATACATTTTAAAAGCAGACAAATGGGAAGTGTTCTAACATCCTTCCATTTTCAAGGAAGAGGTAAATGTACCGATTTATATTAAACTTTGATAAGTCAAGGATGAATGCTTTAATCTCTAGGGTAACCACTAAAAGAATATTAAAAGAGAGCATTATTTCTAAGTGAATGGGGGCAGGGGGTGAGCGGAATCAAAATAAAACATAATTGATCTAAAAGAAAGCAAGCAAGAAAAAAAGAAAACAAAGAACATGTGGGATGAATAGAAAAAGAATAATAAGATGATAGATTTTATTTGTAATGTTATAAAATGTAAATAGAATGCTCCAATTAAAAAACAAAGATTTTCAGATAAGATAAAAAGAAACAAAGCCCAACTAAATGCCATTTATAAAGAAACATCTAAAATATAAGAAGGTAAAAGGATTAAAAAAAGATATGCCATGCAAAAAAAGGTAATGTTGATAAGAGATAATAAATACTTTCGTAAAACAAAAAGCACTGTGAAGAGTGGAGAGGGACATTTCATAAAGAATTCTAACAGTAAAAATTCTAAATTTGCATGCACCTGATGACAAACCCAAAGCCTCACAGAAATAAAAGGGGAAAGGACAAATTCACAATTGTAATAGGTGATTCTAAACATCTTTCTCTCAGAAAATGAGAGCAAAGGCAGCCCAAGTTAGAAAGAATAGAAAATTTCAAGAGAATAGAAAATCAACAAATTTCACCTAATGAAATGAAATTTGAGATATAAATTTTAAAATGACATTTAATCATTTTGTATGTGTATGTATATGAAGCCATCACACTGTGTGACCCACAGTCAGTAATGATGTTATGTCGAGCTATACTGGAGCCTGAAGCCAAAGGAAAAATCAGAAATATCGATCATGTTTATTATTTAAAACTTTGATATTTTGTTCATCATGGATTTTGTGCATTAGTTTTGACTTTTAAAAACACTAAGATAGTATTAAATTGATTACCAAATTTTTTGACATCCCTTTAAACTCTACACTCAAGGTGACATTTCATTCTCCCCACGCCAGTCCTGGTCCTAAAGCCCATTAAGGAGATAAAAATGGAATCATAGAAGAAATCAGTAAATGTTTTTAAAGGCATAAAAATAGAAAAAAGGGACAAAGAAAAGATAGGACAAATATAAAACAAATAGCAAGATAATTGATAAAGTTTAAACCATAGTAATAATCACATTACACGTGAGTTGTTCTTCAGACACAATCTCTGACGATTCCATCTGGCAGAGATTGTCAGTCTGGATAAAAATCAGACCCAACTATATGCTTCCTACAAAAAGACACAAGTAGGTTAAGAGTAAAGGATGGAAGATTACATATGCAGGGGAAGTAAAAATGTCTCCTCAACCCTCTCAGGCTTTCCAGCTAAGGCTGACATAAAACAGAGTCACTGGAGAAAAGCACAGAGATTTTATTTAGTAATTTTTAACATGTCCAGGGGAGCCCCTACAAGAATGAAGATCTGAAGAACTGGCCAGGCCTAAGTCCTTATATACTAGGTTGAAGAAAGAGTGGCGATTGGGGAAAAGTAACTGAACATATGGGGAGATAACAGAAAGAGAAGTTCTTTTAACCCAGTCTATTAGTACAGATTTCTCTCTGTCTAGACTCCCCTTCTCTGGTGAGAAGAAAGTTCCTTTCCTCCTGGAAAAGAGAGGGTATCTTTCTCGTGGGAGCTTCATCTCCTGCTTGCAGAAAGCAAAATGAAGGTCAGGGGTGCCTAGGAGGCTCAGTCCTTAAGTGGCTGCTTTCGGCTCAGGTCATGATTCTGGAGTCCCAGGATCGAGCCCCGCATCGAGCCCCGCATCAGGCTCCCTGCTCTGCAGGAAGTCTTCTTCTCCCTCTCTAACTCCTCCGGCTAGTGTTCCCTCTCTTGCGATGTCTCTCTCTGTCAAATAAATAAATAAAATCTTTTTAAAAAGGAAGAAAGAAAGAAAAGGGAAGGTCAGCATGTCTTTCTTGCACCTGCTGTGTTTCAAGTGCCTTTAGCTCACAATAATCAATTTACCAAAGTGGCATATTTTGGGGTTGCATGTCCTGAACTCTTCCACATGCCATATTAACTAATCAAAATAAAGCTCTAATGGTTACACTGTTCTCACACACAGTAGATTTAGTGCAATTAATAGGGTCAAAGATTAAAAGGTAATTTTATAGTGATATAGGCACAAATTCATTAAGAGAGCATTAACAATCATAATGTTTATGCAACAAAAACAGAGCTTTAAAATATATGAAGCAAAACCTGGCAGAATCAAGAGAACTAGACAAATTCAAAATTAGAGAATTCAATATCACTATCTCAATATATAAAGAAAATCATTAAGGAGAGAGAAGACTTAAATGTAACTATTAACCAACTTGGCCTCGTTGACATTTATAGATCAGTCAACCCACCAAAAGAAAAATATATAATATATATTCTTTTCAAGTACACCTGGAACATTCACCAAGATTGAGCATATCCTAGGCCATCAATAAATTTAAAAGGACTCAAGTCACACAAAGCAATATATTGTCTGGTCAAAAGGAATTGAAATAGAAACCAATTACAGAAAAATACCTGGGAAACCATCAAATAGTTAGAAATTAATACCACACTTCTAAATAATCCATGGGCATAATCAAAGGTAAAATTAGAAAGCATTTTGAATTCATTGAAAATGAAAATACAACATATCAAAAGTTGTGAGTGCTGAAAAAACAGTACCTTGGGGGAAATTTATAGCAGCAAATCCCTTGTTAGAAAAAAAGACAAAAGGTCTCAAATCAGTGGGTCAGTTTCTACCCTAAGGAACTAAAAATAGAAGAACAAATTAAATCCAAAGTAAATAGAAGAAAGGAAATAGTAAATAGTGCAGAGATTGGTGAAATAAAAAACAGAAAAACCAATGAAAAGCATTGGAACCAAAAGCTGTTTGAGAAAATCAATAAAATCCTTAGTGTGAACTGAATCCTTCTAAATTTACTGAACAGAATGGAGAATCCAGAAATAGATCCACATCAAGTCAATTTATTTGAGACTAACGTGTCAAAGTAATTCAATAAAGAAAGGATATTGTTTTCAACAAATAGTGCTAGAAAAATTGGATCTCTATATGCAAAAAAAAATGAACTTGAACATTTCTCTCACACTTTCTACAAAAATCAACTTGAAATGGATCATTCTTAAGTGCAAAACAAACTATAAAACTTCTGGAAGAAAACAAGAGGAAATCTATGTGACCTTGGTTTAGGCAAAGATGTTTTAGGCAATGGCACAAAAAGCACAAAAGTTTCTGTTCTTCGTAAAGAAAATGAAAACACAAAGCCACAGGCTGGCAAAAAAAAAAAGAGAGAGAGAGAGAGAGAGAGAGAGGAAAGCAGATACCTGATAAAGAATTCATATAAGTAATAATAAGAAAAAACAATCCAATTTTAAAATTTTAAAATGGGCAAATGATTTGAACCCTTTACACATGGCATATAACCACATGAAAAGAAGTTCAAAGTCATTAGTCAGTAGGAAAATGGAAATTCAACCCCCAGTGGGATACTACAGACCTGCTAAAAATTATAAAAGGAAAATGTCAAGTGTTAAGAAGGCTAGAGAACAGCAAAAACTCTCAATGAGGGGTGGGGGCAGTGAATGGTGCATACAGCCCATATCACAGAGCTACTTACCATACAGCCCTACTATTCTACTCTTAAATATTTACCCAAGTAAAATAAAAACTCATGTTGACACAAAAACCTGGATATAATTACAAATGGGTATATCAGATTAAATCAAAATGGAAAACCTTTGTGCCAGAAGTGATACCATTTAGAGAACAAAAAACCAAACCACACAATTGGAAAAAAAAAATTGCAAACCATAGATCTACTAAGGGACTTGTATCCAAAATATATAAAGAACTCTTATGATTTGATAATAAAGAGACAATTAATTTTAAAGTGGGCAAAGATATAGAAATGGCCAAAAGGCACATGAAGAAATGCTGAACACCATTAGTCATTAGGAAAACACAAATTAAAATCAGGAGCTACCACTTCACACCCACTAGGATGGCTAAGTAAAAACAGACAATAATAAGTGTTAACACAGCAGATGTGGAGACTTAGGACCTTCCTACTTTGCTATTGGGAACTGGAAGCTACTAGCAGTCAGAGGGAAGAATGGCAGCATACCCATCTGATAGAATCTATTCTGAAATTTTGTGCTTATAAAGCGTCAACAGAAGAAACAAGGGGAGTGAAAATAGCAGGATGAAGAGAGCGCAGACAGACCAAGCTCAACCGTGGGTTGCAGAAAGCAATGCCTATAGCAGGTCTGCTCTGTAAGATGGGGCCTTGGAAGGTGCGGGCCCTAAGGCGAGCCCTAAGGGAGGAAGGGAACAGTTGGAGGGGGTAAGGGTAGGGATACTCGCTTTGTCTGCTGGTGGTGGGGGCATTAATTCCTGGTCCCTGCCTTTCCGGGGGAGGGGGGGACCAGCTGGGCCCCACCAGTCCCCACAACCCCACAACCCTGCTGAGCTGCACCCAAAGCCCAGGCACCACCAAGGCCCCAAGAGGTGACCTGGTAGGAAATTTACCCTCTTCCATGATCTTCATCAGCAACCACGCACTTCACCCACTCCAAATACACAATTTAAGAAAATCTTGAAAACACAGGTTCTAAACAAAGCCCCTAATGTGCACCCCGCCTCCCAAATGGGTTGAGACCCTTTATAAAGGAATTTCAGCGTTGCCACTGTGTGGGCAACCCGGCCCTTCTGCGGGCTGTTTCTTCCCAGGCCACGGAAAACAAGTCACAGAGGGACAAGTTCTCTCTAGGGAACTGTGGTTCAGCAGGTAAAGCCAAAGGGTGGGAAAGAGCCGCACGGGAACCGGGAGACCTGGGCTCTGATACCAATTCGGGCCCTCTGAAAATTATTTCTTCTATCTGGGCCTTGCCTTCCCCGTGTGTGAAGCGGGGCGAAAAGGGGCATGTCCCTAGTGCCTCGGTGGGGAATCGCTTGAGCTACAGCCAGTGGGGTGGCAAGGCCAGCGGCAGACGCAGCAGGTACCCGTGACCGTTGCAGGCAGCAGCCCCCAACACCGCCGGCCTCCGCGCTCTCCTCGACGACAGGAAGAATGCGGCCGAGGAACTGCAGGAGCCCCGGCTCGCAGGGCCGGGACACCCAGCAGAGCGAAGGGCACCGGCAAGAAGACGCGACGCCAGGCAAAGGGTGGGCTCGAACCCGCGGAGCCCGCACCGGCTTCCAGCCCCTCTCCGGGCGGGGCGGTGACGCGGAAGGTCACGTGGTCGCACCCGGAAGCGCGCCCGCGGGGCCCGAGCGGCTGGGCGGTGTAGTGCGGCGAGCCGGTACGTGTCCTCGCTTTCCTTCCGAGCGCCGCTCCCGGCGGCCCCTCCGTGGGCCGCGGGACTTCTTAAGCCCCTCCCCCTGGCGGCCCTCCCGGAAGTGGGGGCGGCCCGCACCCCGGCCGCACGGACCCCGCCTTTCTGGCTTGGGTGCTGCCGCCTCACCTCTCTGAGCCTAAGTTTCTGCAGCCACGGAGTGGGTCGGGCACCCTCAGCCGGGTCCTCTTCCCAGGCAGCTGTGAGCTTCGCGGGGACTTGCGGGGGAGGGCTGCATAAAGTATGGAGTGCGGGGCACCCAGGAAGGCTGCCATTGGGCGGGCGCCCCGCGGATTTTCTCTCCCGGGTCCTCCAAGCTATCTGGGGCAAGGCCGGGCCCAGACGGACCGGAGCGCCCCGAGACAGAGCTGCTGGGAGGCCGGCGCGGCGGCCTGAGGGCTTTGCTGGGGAAGGTGGTGAAGATGGGGGGGCTTTTCCCCAGGTTGGCCCCGCGTCATGTGGCGCTCCAGTGAGGCCTGTGTTGCCTCTTTAGTGTAGGATAGAGAGGGGAACAGGGAAGTCACAAAATGACACCCGCGAGGTTCGCTTTCCAACAGTCTTTTGGAATAAAACATTAGAACTTAATGTCTGCTGAAAAGCATTTCCACTTTTCTAGGAAAATGTCATTAAGGCCATTCATGCAGGTGATGTATCAAATCTCAGTTATGCTGCAAAAGATGCGGAGCCCCTAACTATCCTTTCTTGCCTCTTGCTTACAGCGTTTGGTTTCCACATCATCCCAATGTGAATGATTCTGGAGGAGTTTAGTTCACCCTGTTATTTGACAAAGGGAAGCTGGGAAATAAGGGAAAGTAAGTCTACTTCTATGCAAGAAAGCAGAGTTTGGTAAGGGCATCCCGCCCGGTTATTCTGTCTTTCCCTATAATCCAGCAGGGAGGTGGAGCAGGGGTTTGAGACTTCAGAGAGGTTTATGTGCCTTGGCCAAGTCAAAACTAGAACCAGGTCTCTAGTGCCTTTTGGTTTACTTCATCGTCCCAGGATGTCCCCTCACTTGGGACCACTTCCCTGTGGGTCTGGGATGTGCTACACAGTCTCCAGTCACTCCAGGTTTGCTGACCCCACCAGAGCTCTGAGTGACCCGTAGGAAAATGAGAGTGCCTGGAAGGAAACAGTAGGTGGGAATTAATGGTTGTGGGTCCCTGCTATGTCCAGAGGACTGTGCTGGTCGGGTTGGTGTTCTCGGTTGCGAGAGGTTTGTGAGAGGGCGGGGGGTGGATGGGATATAGGGCCCCCAGGGCCTCCTGGCTGGGAGGTGAATTTTCTGAGCAGACTCCTAGGGGACAGAGAGAGGTGTTTGACCACTGAGCCCTTTGCCAGCTTATCCTCCCAGAAATGGGCAGCAGTCTGATGAGAGGCTCTGCTTGCCCTCATGAACTCTGTGTTACAAGCATTTCAGGACCTGAGATGCCCTACTGCTCTGCGTGAGCTGGTCGTCGAGTCTGTCTGCGGTAGCCCTTTCTGAACCCCTGGCTGTCTCCCGGTTCCTTGCCAAGGTAGGTGACCCTGCGGATCTGGGGGCAGAACGGAGGCCGACAGCACCCACTCCGGGGCTGCTCTGGGGCAGTGGGCGACCCCCAGCAGGCAGGCAGTGGACTGAGCCTTCCCTGTCCTCCCCACCCCCTGCCCCAGCTCTACCTCCTGATGTCACCTTTGCCTGTTCTCTCCTTCCTCCCCTGCCTCCAGGCTGTCATCGAGGCCTACCACTCTACCTGTACCTCTTGAATTAGCCCCTTTGTCTCCTGGCCTCCCCCGGGAAGTGGACCCTCATTACCTTACACCACGATCCTTAACCCTCCCCACACCCTTTCCAGCCACAGGGGGCTGTCTTCTGCTGACCACCCTCCATTCTGTAGTCCACCATTGCCTTGCACACACAGTCCCTTCCCATCAGGCTGGCCCCTCAAGGTCCCATCTTTGTCACACTCACCTGGGAGTCCCAGAGCCGCCTCTTCCATGTCACCTGCCCTCAGTCAGCAACCTTTGCTTCACACTCTGTTGCTCTCCCTGTCTCCGCCTGGTGTCAGGCAATTCCATGGGAATAGGCCGCCTTCTTTGTTCACTGTGGGGGAACCACCTTGAGGCCAGGGGCTTGGAGTTAGCGTTGATAAACCCTCCAGAGACTGGGTAGGAACTCAGTAAGTGCCATTGTGCTGGGCGCCTAGGGAATCATGGAGAATGTCACAGAGTCTGAGACCTCAAGATGCTGTGATCCTGTTTGAAACTGGACATTCACCCATGGGGCAGTTGGAGTAGAGTTCTCTGGTCATTGTCACGTCTCAGCACATGTACAATGTGATCTTGTCCATGTGGCACACTGAGGGACAGGAGAAGATATGAAGCCCCTGCCTGCCGTTTCCTCGGCTGCAAGCAGGTGGCCCGGGAACTCTGGCCTCCCCTGGCTTGGTCAGGCTGCCCCAAGGGGTGAGAGGATCAATGTCTTGTTGCCCCCCCACCCTCGACCTGGGAATGAAAGACACACTGAATTAAGGATCTCCCTACTGATGAATAATGAAACACATTTTGTATAATCAGGCATTAAAATGTGTGGCACAGAAGGTGCACGTGTGGGGGGGCAGGCGGTTTGGGGGAGGCCAAAGATGCTGGTGGGTATGGCTGAGGAAGCAGCAGCTACCCGAGTGTGAGAGTGAGCTGTGTACCAGGTTTGGCGGCCTCTGTTTCCACCTAGAATGGGAGGAGCTTGTGAAGGAAGTTAAGTCATGCTGAACCCATTCCTGGGGGCTTTAAAGCTTGTCTTCTTGGAGCTGTTTTTGTCTCGAGGAGAAACACATTTAGGAACTGCCCGGAGAGAGGTACATTAGTGTCCCTCCATCTAGACCAGGGGCTGACAGCCAGGAGCCACCCCACTGCCTATTCTCTTGGGCAGCTGATCGTCTGTCCTGATCAGGAGCGAGGTCCTTCCATATGTTCAGCGCAGGTAGGCCTATGATGATCTGACGCTCTGGCGAGAGGCCCTGGAAAATCCAGAAGCAAGAGCCCCAGCCTTAGGCCTAGGTTTCCATCCCAAGGTCTCCAAGCCACGCTGAGACCTGCTCTAGAAAGTGGGAGTAACTAAAGATTCCTCAAGTGGTTGTGAGGGTGTGATGAGATAACAGGAAGACGGGGTGCCTGGTGCCCTGGGAGGGCTCAGCAGGTGTTGCCTGGGGCTCTGATCCTCTTCGTCACTCAGGCTGAGCTTCTGGATAAAGGGGCTGGGAGGTGATCTTGACTCTGCTTCTCTCTGGCAGATGAGGTGCGTTGTGGTGGCCACAGAGGGTGCAGAGGTCCTCTTCTACTGGACAGACGAGGCGTTTGCAGAGAGTCTGCGGCTGA
This sequence comes from Spilogale gracilis, assembly GCA_004023965.1. Lineage (NCBI taxonomy): Eukaryota > Metazoa > Chordata > Mammalia > Carnivora > Mephitidae > Spilogale > Spilogale gracilis. The sequence continues at coordinate 72,876 of PITA01002896.1, forward strand.
AGTTTGGGTTTGAGGGAGAAGAGGTGAGTGCCGGGCAGGAGGGAATGGGAGGGAACAACAGCACAGAAGTAGCAGGTGGCAGGAGAACCTGCCCCCCACCCCAGCATGGTGCATGTGGTCCGGAGTCCTGCACACCCAGCTGCTCGTCTCTCAGAGGTTGGCCTCTTGGTGCTCTTGAGGCAGTGACCTCACCCCTACTCTACCAGCGCTCCTCGGGCTAAATGAAAGCTGGAGGAGGGGGTAGAGTTTTAATCACACTCAGAGAATTTTGGTGTCCCCGTTTTCTCTCCCTAAAAAGTTTAGCCTAAGCTTAACACATCAATTTTTTAAACAGCTACATTGAGGTATAATGGACTTACTGTATACTGAACATTCTCAAAGGGTCCAGTTTAAGAGATGTGTGTGCACACACACACACACAGGGGATTCTGTCACAGTCAATAAAGTAAACATATTTGTCATCGCAGAAGTTTGTGACCCCTCCCTCACCTCCTCCAACGTGGGCCTTCACCAGTCTGCTTTCTGACCCAATAGAGAAGTTTGGATTTTGTAACCTTTCATGTAAATGAAGTCATACCATATCTACTCAAAGTGGTTTTGGTGTAGCTGCTTTCTCTCAGCATCATTTTGAGGTTTATCCATGTTGTAGTGGCTATCGGTAGTATAGTCCTTCTCACTGCTGAGCGGGGGGGAGCCTATGGTACCGGCAAGCCGTGGCTTGTGTATCCTATACCTGTTGGGGCTAACCGTGTCCCATTCCTGACTCTTGCCAGTAAAGCAGATGTGAACATTCTCGTGCAGGTCTTGTATGGAAGTCGCCTTGCACTTTTCTTGGGTAAATACCTACGGTAGAAGGGCTAGATTGTGGAGGTGCATGTGAAACTTTATAAGAAACTGCCAGATTTTGCAAAAGGGGTTGCAGCCTACCAGAGCCCACTTCTCACGTACGAGAGCTCCACTTCCGTATCCTCGCAAACACTTGCTGTGGTCTTTATAATTTTAGCCATTTTAATAGGTGTCTCCTGGAATCTCATTGTCTTATAAGTTTCATGTTCTGTTGGCTGATGACTTCGACATCATTTCATGTGTTTATTTTCCCTCAGTCTTCTTTAGTTGAAGTTGGTTCGAATTTTGCCGGTCTTTATTGGGTAGGTTATTTCTTACTATTCTTACTGAGTTATGAGAGTGTTATGTAGTTTGGATGCAGGTCCTTTATTAAGTGTTTTGAAAATGTTTCCTTCAGTCTGTATGTTGTCTTCACATCCATTAACCAGTAATTTGTTTTAAGAGCAGAAGTTTTTCATTTTGATAACGCCAATGTATCCATTTTTTGCTTTTAGGGAATCACGCTTTTGGTGTCATATCAAAGAAATCTTTGTCTAACCCAAGATCACAGAGCTTTCCCTGTGTTTTCTTCTAGAAGTTTTACAATTTTAGCTTTTATATTAGGTCTCATGATCCCCTTTGAATTTTTGTATATGATGTAAAGTATGGATTGAGGTTTGTCTTTTGCACATGGACATCCAGGTCAACTGTGAAGTATTACAGCACGGAGATAGTTGTCATTTGCACCCGTAATTTCTACTCTACATTTGAAAGGAGTAATTTATTTTGAAAACTTTTTCCAGATGAATATTGGATTAAACATGTTTGCAAGGAAAGCAGTAGAGAGCGTTCTGGCATTTCTGCAGCAGCCCCGACGGTGGCTTGCCAGGCCCCTGCTCGCTCTGCTGGCCTTGTAATCACCAACTGAGCCGGTCTATCCACCCAGCATCATCATTCTTTTCACAGTTTTTAGGAATAAAGACATCAGAGTTCATGACGTTTTAGTGGTTTCCTTTAAGCTAAAAAACAAGTCTATATATTAGGCTCTTTTATTTTTAGCAGTCAATACATATCGTTTTTTTTCTTTTTCAAAGAGAGAGAGAATGCAAGTGGGGAGCGGGCAGAGGGAGAGGAAGATGGAGAGAATCTCAGGCAGACGCCACACTGAGTGCAGAGCCCGACATGGGGCTCGATTTCAGGACCCTGAGATCATGATCTGAGTCGAAATCAAGAGTCGAACGCTTAACCGACTGAGCCACCCAGGTGCCCCAATACCTATAGTTTTTTAAAGAATTTTTGAATATTTATATTCTTAAACTATTATTTCAATCAGGTCAGTTGAAGAAGCCAGCTATCCATAGACCTCTGTGTCCCAGGAACCTGCCATAATGTCAACAGAAAGGCACTCAGCATATCGGTGAATAGAATAAAAGAAACAAAGAAGCAAGTTACCTGATCGTGCTTATCTTCCTCTTCATTAAAAACCTTGTAAAGGAACAAAATCCTGATTTTTTTTCAGTTCCTAAGTGACTAATGTAAAGAAAAAAATGCCTTTAAAGTTTTATGTACACAACACTTATTTTTTCCTAATTCTATAAATAACATGAATTAATTGTAGGAAATTTGGAAATACAGAGAAATCGTTTTTAAATGACCCATAATTCTAGTACTAGAGCCATTAGCTCTTCTGTATATTTCCTTTGGGTCTTCATCTTTTATATGTAGTTGGGATCATACCACATTGACAATTTTATTTTCTGTTTTTCCACTTTCCATTATATCAAAAGCATTCTTTTTTGTTAAATGTTCTCAAAAGCATAAATCTTAATGGAAGCATTATATTCCAGTGTATAAATAAATGTATCATTTATCTGACCATTTTTTCCATACTGGACATGTATTTTGCTTCTAGTTGGCTAAAACTATTGCTGTGGGGAACATTTGTGCTTGGATTTGATCCCACATCTCATTATTTCCTTAGGATCATTTCCTATAAATAGAAACGTTGATTCAAAAGCCATTCAAAGATAATGTGCCACTTTATAATGCCAAGTAATAGTAATTCCTTTACACTCTGCCTATGCCATATATTTTCATCTTCCCCAACCTTAAAAAAAAAAAAAATCTCACTACACCTACAGAGAAAGCCACTACTTTAAAAACGAGTTGCTATACACAATCCAGATTTTTAAGTGACTTTCTGTTAACATAATCTGTTCGTGACAGTACAAGAAAATTGTGGCACATGAGTAATTCAACAGATGTTCACCTCTGTGGAGGAATATTCTTTCAATAACTATTAGTTGAGAACCTACTATGCACCAGCCTCGGGGTGAAACAGTGAACACAGCATCACGATCCTGCTCTCGTGGAACTTAGGGCGGCAGAGCGAGGATGGACAGTGAAAAGGAGTGGAAAAAAACACATGAGTTCAGGGAATGTTAAATGCGCCAAAAAAGTTGGACGGTGTTGGTAGAGGGTGATGGGGGCAGGGTGGCCAAGGTGGTCAGGAGAGGGGCCCTCTGAGCTGGGGCCCAGGACCCACAGTGAACACAGGACCCACCTTAGCTCCAGAGCGCGGTGGATGTTGGAAGGAAATCCCCCACAGCGCTGCATCCCGCTCCTATTGTAAATGCTGCTCGTTGCCCCTTTTTGGGTGCCTGTTTTTCTTTTCAAGGCAAAGTCTTAGTCCTCTCCTTTCAGATTTCTCCATATTTCAGTCAAGTCTCCCCAAACGGCATGGGGAAGGTCAGCTGTTCTCCTTTCTTCCCCTTCCAGGGAGGAGGGTTTGGGTGGTGCCCCTTCTGCTGGCTTTATGCCAGTCTTATCTGCAAATTTGCGACAAATTCTCCCAGTTTCTCTTTGGTTCTGTTTGTTTTGTTCCTGATTTTGGAGGGCAGAGAGAGTGGTTGGAGAAGAGCTCGTAGAAGTGAAGGTTGGCTTATTATGGAAATTGGGATGGCACAGAAGCATGAAAAGTGGGGAAGTCTCTCACACTCAGCTTTCTAGAAGGAATAACTTTAACTGCATTTCATTGACTTTCTTAATATTTTTTCGATACTTTGTTTTTTCTAGCATTTTAAAATACAGACCATTCTCAGCAATTTCTTTTAACATAACATCAAAGGAATTTTCCATGTTCTTGAAACTTCCCGTATTTTAGGTGGCTTTACATTCTTCTCTCATTTAGCTGAGCTGTTACTTATTTTACTGTTTTCCTGTCACTAGGCATTTCTGATTCTTACAGTCATTTGCTGCTATAATTTATACTGTAGTGAGCATCTTTGTGCCTGTGTCTTTGCCCTATCCCTAACTGTAGTCCTTAAGATATGTTCCCCTGAAGTAGACCTAACTAACGAAAAGAATGGACTTAGGGACACGTAGAGAACTCCCTTAGAGTTATTCAGTTCTCCATTAAATGCCCCACGTGTTCCACTGTGGAGATGGCCTAAGTCCTCAATGTTTCCTTCTAGATTCAGAGCCAGAATGGCACAGGTACCTGGCTGACCTTTCCCACCCAGGATGCTGGGACCAGTCTCCTCTTGCCCCCTTCCCTGTCGGGATGGTGGTCCTGACCAGGCAGGTCTAAAACAATGGACACCCTTGCTAGCAAAGCCTACGTCTTGTCCATTCCTTTTGTCGCCAGGGTCTGGTGCTCTAAGCGGTGTTACTTTCTTCCCGTCTTGCAGCCTCCCGCCCTGGAGGATCAGCTCAGCACCCTCCTGGCCCCCATCATCATCTCCTCCATGACCATGCTGGAGAAGCTGTCAGATACGTACACCTGCTTCTCGACGGAAAATGGCAGCTATCTGTACGTCCTTCACCTGGTGCGTGTGTAAGGCCCGGTGCCCACGTTCCTCTTCCCTAGGTGCCATGGGCCCCCCACATGCCTCTCCCTTACCTTGAATTCCAGACTCCTTTAGAAGGCAGAAACCGCCCTATCAGAATCCCCGCGGGCCTAGGCCTCCCCTCGCTCTCCTATGGGATGAGGCCAGGTGAGGGGTCCCCTGGGGCTGGCTGACCCCAGCCTCCTCTGCCTGCAGTTTGGAGAATGCCTGTTCATTGCCATCAACGGAGACCACATGGAGGCCGAGGGCGACCTGCGGCAGAAGCTATGTGTGCTCAAGTACCTGTTTGAGGTGCACTTCGGGCTGGTCACCGTGGATGGCCAGCTCATCCGAAAGGAGTGAGTCGCGGTCCCCTTTGAGTCCTTTGCCAGGCACTCTCTCAAGGCCATGCAGTAGGTGGCCAGCCTCTGTGAAACTGCCCATTCAGCACTCTGCCCCCGGCTCCTTCCTGGCACCTTCCTGGGTCTCCCTAGCCAACTTCGTCTCCTATGTCCATGTGTGAGGGAAACAGAGAAGCGAAGCAGTTTGCTTGGGTGCCTGCCTCCCGGTCTGTGCTCGTCCCACTCTGCGGCCAGGGCGCCGCCTGGACCAGCCCTTCCGTGATCGGATGGCCCTCCTGCTGGTTGCCTCAGGTCACACAAGCCCGCCCAGCCCTGACGGTGACTCTGCTCCTTTGGTGGAAGGTGGGGACGGGCAGCTTCTTCAGGGTCTCTGCTGCTCTGCCCCCAGGCTGCGGCCCCCAGACCTTGAGCAGCGCGTGCAGGTGTGGAAGCACTTCCAGAGCCTGCTGGGCACGTACAGCCGCCTGCGGGAGCAGGAGCAGTGCTTCGCTGTGGAGGTGAGCACGGGGCGTGCGGGAGGCCTCAGGCCCCAGACTGTCATGTCGGAGGGCTGAGGAGACACACCCCCCATCATGAGTGACGTCACACACAGATCCTTGGGCTCTTTTTTTTTTTTTAAGATTTTATTTATTTATTTGACAGAGAGAGAGATCACAAATAGGTAGAGAGGCAGGCAGAGAAAGAGGGGGAAGCAGGTTCCCCACTGAGCAGAGAGAGCCCAATGTGGGACTCGATCCCAGGACCCTGAGATCATGACCTGAGCTGAAGGCAGAGGCTTAACCCTCTGAGCCATCTAGGCGTCCCAGATCCTCGGACTCTTACCTTTAGAAGGTTGTTCTTTGTGGCCACATGGTGGGTTAGATACTCTGATGGGGTTCCCTATGATGAAACAGTGAGATCCTAGATAAAACAGACTTTTTACTGCAATTTGGGGCTCATGGTAAATATGGAAACTCTGAAGCTAGCTCCCTCCAATCTCACCACTTCCTCCCCCGCCAAAAAATTATATTGAGTTGAGACTGCTTGGAAAGTAGTGAAAAACAAACAACACTACAGGCAAGATGGCTTGAGTGCAATGGTTGGTAACACGGCAACGGGAACACTGCCTTAGGCCCTCAGCAGCCAGGGAGCTAAGCCTGAGACTCCTGCCTTAGGCTCTGACCTGGGGAGCTCAGGGCATCGTTGGGGCACCGCTCCTGGCTCCCGGTAGAGACAAGCACAGATTTCATCCCGCAGGGCCATTCTTGCCGTCAGGGTACATCCGAACCATCTGGAGGGCTTGTGAGACAAGGGTAGCCGGGCCTCACTTTTCCCATTGGTGGAGGTGGCGCGGGGATTCTAGAATTTGCATTTCTGACGAAACTCGCTGGTGAGCTGATTATGCCGGTCCCTGAACGAACGGCACCTTGAAAGCTCCTGCCTTAGAGCACAGGTTCGGAGCAGCAAACAGGTGCTCACAACCAACAGATGTGCAAGGACACAAGCCTGCATGAGTGAGAGGAAAACCTTCAACTGCCAATAGATTTAGATCCCTAGGAGCTTGATATACTGGGATTATTAGGTCCAGAACATAAAATAACTCCGAAATACTTAAAGACTTAAAAGCTAGTCGAGAACCTGTATAGATATTTTAGAAATAAAAACACAGTTGTTAAAAAACCTCAAGAGATAGGTTACATAGTAGATGAGACATAACTAGAAAGAGAATTAGTGAACTGGAAAATAGATATGAAGGATTCATTTTCATGCCATGCTCACTCACTCCTCTGAGAAGTGTAGAATACTTACTATATGTTGAGACTGTGCCAGGCCCTGGGAACAGAGATGAATGAAGACACTGTTGCTACCCTTGAGAGGAAGTCAGCCACACATATGTGCCTGAAAATGCAATCAAGCGTCCTGGGTGCCGCCATATTGGTTTCCCATCCAAATCCATGGTGGGGCGAGGGATCCTTCAGTCAGTCTTTTTGAGACATCAGGAAAGGCCTCTTGTAGGAGGTGGCCTAATGCAATTATGATAAAATCCACACTTCTTCCAGAACCGACCAGGCCCTGTGTGACCTGCTGCTGTGGGACTCACCCCGCCCCCCATCTCTTGGCCCTTTGCCCTTGCTCACTGTGCCCTGGCCTCTCGGGACTTCTTTCCCTTTTGGGAGCACTGGACGTTTCTATGCAATTCAGTAGTCGGTAGCTATATTTGGTTTTTGAACATTTGAAACCTGCTTTGTCCAGATTGAGTTACGCTATACATGTAGAATGTACTCTGAATTTTGGTGACTTAGTACAAAAACAGTGTCAGACATCCCATTACTAATGCTTTTATATTGTATGTTGAAATAAGATTTTAGGTATATTAGGTAAAATAAACCATTAAAAGTAATTTCATCTATTTCTTTTCACTTTTTAAATGTAATTACCAGCAAATTTTAAATTATCCATAGGGCTTGCCTTATATATCAGTTGGACAGCACTGCTCCAGGTGCTTCCCACCTCAGGACCTTTGCATACGCTCTCTTCTTGGCTTGCAGGATTCTCCCCCTCCACTCCCTCTATTAGGATGTCTTAATCTTCAGAGATCAGTTTAGAGCTCACTTCCTCAAGGACATTTTCCTTGGACACCCTACCCAAGTAGGTGTTGTTCAGTACCAGATGTTTCCTCCACAGCACTTACTAGAGTTGGCATTTCTTTTGTCTCTTTCCTTGCATAATGTCTGTCTCACCCAGTAGAATCTAGCCCCAAGAAGGCTGACCCGAGTCACCCTGTTCCCGGGTGTCTGGCATGTGGTGTGCATTCAGCATGGACTGAGTGAGTATACCCACCAGCCCGGGCCTGGAGCAGGACAGAGTGGCCGGTGACATGGTTTCCTTTCCCTGCCCGCCAGGCTGTAGAGCGTCTGATTCACCCTCAGCTCTGTGAGCTGTGCATCGAGGCCCTGGAGCGACACGTCATCCAAGCTGTCAACTCCAGCCCTGAGAGGGCTGGTGAGGAGGCCTTGCACGCCTTCCTGCTTGTGCACTCTAAGCTACTGGCCTTCTATTCCAGGTGAGCCCTGGGCCTGGCAGCGGAGGCCCAGACCCCACCCTCCCCCACTACCCTAGCCCCTTATTCCCTCTACCTGAAAAGTACCACCTCCCCAGCCAAGAAGACCTTTAAGACCCATTTCTTCCCTGAAATATCCTTAACTATTTAGTTCTTGGCCCTCTCAGCTCATTGCCTTCTCTGAATTAGGTCTTCCTGGAACAGTGTCTCCGAATCTGAATTCTAGAACTTCCCCATGGGCTGTAACTGGTCCCGGTGGTTTCTCATTCGTGGTTCTTTTTTCTTTAACACACCATTTTATTTTAAAAATTAATGAACTGATTAATTTTATTTGTACTTTGCCTTTCTTCAAGATGGGTGAAGCCAGCTGACACGTTCATAAATTCCTTGAGAGCAGGGACCTTACTCCTAACTCCCTAACCTGCCTGCCCTGCGCTCACTGTTTCCCGCAGGGGGCGCCAGCATGCGCTGACTGCTGTCTCCTCTCTCTGCAGCCACAATGCCAGCTCCCTGCGCCCAGCTGACCTCCTCGCCCTCATTCTCCTGGTCCAGGATCGCTATCCCAGCGAGAGCACAGCAGAGGATGAGGACCTTCAGGTCTTGGGCCAGCTCCCTGAGTAGCTCCAAAACCCAGTCTGGAGAGCCCTGGGCAGGCCACCTGGGGGCGCTGTGTTTCTGCATGACAGTCCTGGGCCTGTAGGGGTGCTGTTGGCCTTGACTCCTTGCTGTTTTCAGGCGTAACAGGAATGCTAGAATGCACATAGTTTAGTCAATGAAAAGGACAGATATTTGGAGTCTTGCTGCTCGAGGCCTCGATTCCCTTCTCTATGCAATGGGACAAGGGTTGTTTGGAGGAGTAAAGGGGACAGTTTACCTAGAGCTCAGCCGTGCCTGGAGTGCTCGGTAGGTGCTAGCCACCATCCTCGCCCACACCGACCCTGTTATGTGTTGGAAGTTCGGGAATTTCAGTGGTTCTAGAGAAAGACTAGGCCACTTGGAATTGAAACCTCGGTGGAAAGTAAGGATGCCCACCCAGGGCTGCATGGTGGCGGGAGGCTGGGGTGGGAGGGCTGTGGGTGGAAGTGCTGGTCTCTGGCAGGGAGGAAGGGAGGAGCAGATCAGAGGAGCTCTAACTAGGTCTCCCTTGCCCGTGGCAGCCTTCTCCACGGAAGCTGCAGAGCAGCCAGAGCATCCCCGTGCAACAGGCCTGGAGCTCCTCGTCCACAGCCCAGCCCAGGAGGAGTTCTGCGGCAACCGTGTGTGCTGCGCACCTGCTGCGTGGAGGGGGGCGGGGCCCAGGGTCCAGCCCCTCAGGAGAGGCTCTCCCAGCCCTCAGCCCAAGATGCCCTCTTCTCCCTCCCAGGAGACCGACAGCTTCTCCCTCCCTGAGGAGTACTTCACACCAGCTCCTTCCCCCGGGGAGCAGAGCTCAGGTGAGGCCTGGGGAGGAGCAGGAGCAGGGGGGACCCAGGCACAGACACCCAGATTCCTAGAGCACAGGATGCTGCCCGCAGGTCCTCCTCTGCCTACCCCGCCAACCCCAGCCTGGATGAAAACGCAGCCATGAAATGATTCTGTGTAACAGGCTGATTTCATTTAAAATTTCATCTCCCATAGATGTTTCTCTGCCCTTTTTTTGTAGCCAATTAATCTGTAGTTAAAATTAAGTAATTATTTGATTTCAAGTATAATGATTTAAAATATGCAATTCAGTTTCTATACCATACCTGTTTTTTCAAACAATGTTGGGGGTAAACAATAAAAGCAACGAAAAATATTCAAAATGTTGCTAACGAAACAATAGACAACATTGTTGAGGAAAAAAAGATAAGCCAGAGTCCATACTGTTGAAGTCCCTCTGAATGGGCATCGCATTTGCCTCCGAAGTTCTTGGGGAGAAGGAAGGATCATATGGTTCATGTCACCTGATAGAGGAAGGCCGGGATTTCAGGAGAAGACCCTTCTTGGGGACTGAGTTTTGAAAGGAATTTACTGTGTGGTGTCCTTAAGCCAGTGGTTCTCAATCCTGGCCGCACAGGAAAACTGCACAGGCAGCTTCAGCCAGACCAGTGAGGCTAGCGTCTGTGGGCTGGGCCCCAGCTGTAAATGCTTCTAGAAACTTGCCCCATGAGGCCAGTGAGCATCCGAGTGGGAACCAGCCCTGTGCCCAGATACAGGTTAGTGGTTCGAAGCCCTGCTGCACAGTGGGCTTACCTAGGGATCTTTAAAAACTACCAAAGCCAGGCCTGCCTGTGCCAGAGATTTGGACGTAATTGTTCTGGAATGTGGCCTGGGCATCAAGATTTTCCAAAGGTCTCATGTGCAGCCGCAGTTGGAAACCAGTGGGTTAGATGTTCTTTACTGTAAGTCCGTGGATGGGCTTCAAGGACCCTGGGAGCCCCTAGGTCCCACACCAGCTCCTGTAGCTTACACATTCCTCTGGGCCCAGGGTCTGTAGCTTACCTCTGGTCTCTGAGCCCGGAACACATCAGGAGATACCACTTTGGGGTCATGATCTCCAAAGCCCCTTTTTCTTTCTACTCCCACCCGTCATTCGTCACAGTCCTCCTGGCCTCTTTCTCGGTGGTTAGTTTTTATGCCTCAGAGTTGTAAATAATGCCATTTCACAGTACCTGGAACACACTACTTACAAATGGCTTGAGTTGGACTTACTCATTTGTAAATCAGGTATTCAACACGTAGACACGCGCTTCCCTCGAGAAACGTGATTACAAATGATAGCTATTTGCAGTGAAATATAAGAGAGAACAGTATTCTTACAAACATGTAATATTTCACATCTGTAGTGGGTTCAGTAGGTTTTCTGTGAGCTCTGCTGGGACAGGAAAGCCGCTCGATTCCTGTGCATAGTAGGTGGTCAGTAGAAGTTTGCTAATTGAATAGGTGTGCTGCCTCCTGGGGAAGAGGTGCTGTGGTAAACAGGGAGGGACCTGAAGGAGTGAGAGTGTGGACTCAAAGAGGGGGTTCAGGGGGGCCAAGGAGGGGCATGCCCCTCCACCCCTTCCAGGTACACCTTCAGGAGCCCACACCCAGCAGCTGGCCTTGAGGGGAGCATCTCTTCCTTGGGCTGCTCCAGCCCCTACTCATGCCCTTGCCCCTGCCAGGCACTCTGCTCACCCTCCCACTGCTGGGCCGTTGTTCAGGCTTTCACATTATTTATGTTCTCTTACGACCTGTGTCCTGTAGGTAGCACCATCTTCCTGGATGGGGGAACCCCACCCACGGATGCTCCCCAGGTCCAGGTGAGTTTCTCCTGGGGGAGGGAGACACTGGCTGATCTGAGACATGGGGTGGGCACTGGGGGCTCTCAGGTGTCTCCTTCCTGTAACTCCGCACGGGGCCGGCCCTCCTGCTGCCACCTTGGGGCTCTTCAGTCTGGAGGACAGAGCTCATCCCAGAGGCCGGGGCCAGGAGGGCAGGTGGTGGGCAAAGGGTGACCTCAACTCCTGAGGGACTCCCACCCTCCTCACTGTTGTTGAGACTGAAAGTTGAACTTAATTTGTGATGACTTTAAATTAGAAGGTAAGTATATTCATTGTAGAAAAATTGGGAGATATGAAAGTTTGAAAAGCAGTAAAAATCACTCAGTCTTAATTTTTCACTGGAATGTTAATTAGTATTAATGTTCTGATGTGTTTCCTCTTGTCTTCCCTCTGATTTTACGTTCATGTACAGACATATACATGCATGTATGCATGTTTACATGTATTTTTTTTTCTTTTACCAAATTTGAGTCTTAATGTTCTTCATTACACTGTTTTCCTTTCTGCACCGGTCTTTAAGGGTTAAGAACCCATCACGTGCCTCCATTATTTATTTAGCAGATTTTGCATAACAACTAGTATGTTGCTAGTTTTTTGGCTGTTCTAGAACACTAGGACTACAGTGCCATCCTGATGGAGAAGGTCTTGTGGCATCTCTGGTGATTTCCTCAGTTCTCTACTTTTTCCCTCTAAAGCCCTTCTTATTTAGTTAGGCTGGAGTCTTGCTCATTTAGTCCTTCTACACCTCAGTTTCTCCCGTGGGACCAGCGGTCGCATGCTGTGAGGGTGGGTAGGATGACAGCGTTCCCAAGAGGCCTCATCCCAGTGACGGCCTAGAGGGCGCTCTCCCACCCCCCGCCCCTTCCTGCCCTTTTAGTCTCTTTTCTACCTCCCACCCCAGTTCCCCATGGCCCCTGCTTGCCATCTAGTCCTGACTCAGGGTAGAATGGCTCCGAGATGCGGGGAGACCAACAGGGGCGGTCCTGGAGCTGCTGGGGCCGTGGTAACAGGGCACAGGGGTTGAAGAGCTGGATTTCTTGGAGCCAAAGTGTTTACCCCAGTGGTTCAGAGGGAAGGCGGTGAATGGGCCACCATGGGTGGGTGCATGAGGCAGAGGCCAAGCGGCTCCCTCACTGGAGCCCTCCCACGGACAGCTCTTCTTCTCCGCAGACAGCTGAAGACACCCTCCAGACGCTGGTCCCTCCCTCCCCAGTGGCTTCTGGCCCCATAAGGATTTTCCTGGATGCCAGTGTGAAGGAGAGCCACTGCCCCATGGTGCCCCACACTGCCTACTGCCTGCCTCTGTGGCCGGGCATCAACATGGTGCTCCTGACCAAGGTGGGAGCGACCCCCACCTCCCTCGGCAGCGCCCCGTCCCAGACACCTTCCCACAGGCTGCCCCTGCTCATCCTGCACTGCGCTGTTTCCCACAGGGCCCCAGCAGCCCTCTGGCCCTCGTCCTGAAACAGCTGCTGGACGGGTTTTCCCTACTGGAGAGGAAGCTAAAGGAAGGGCAGGAGGCCGGGAGTGCCCTGCGGTCTCAGCCCCTCATGGGGGACCTGCGTCAGAGGATGGACAAGTTTGTCAGGAACCGCGGGGGGCCGGAGATTCAGGTGAGACCGGTTCCTAGATATGGCGGCCTCCCGGAGAGGTGGCAGGACTGGGATGGCAGGATCTGTTCTGTCCACATGGGGACGGAGCCCCGCTGTGGGTCCGTGACCTTGTTTCCCCCATCATGAAGTGAGAACAGAAACGTAGCGTTTTCAGAGCATTTCGATAGAAGTTTGGCAGAACACGAGTTCGAATTCCCTTGTTGCATGTGAGGAAACCAGGGTTGGGATTACTGGGCAGGCAAGTGACAGGACCCCAGGCTGACTCTGGGCCACTGTGAAGGCCAGTGGCCTGCACCTGGCTCCCCTCACAGCCTGGCAGCTGGCATCGCCCACCCTCACCTCAGGGGCCCCAAGCCCAGGTCGGAGGTGAGGCCTGGGAGAGGCATCGAAGGCAGAAACGCCCAGTCTCTGCCGGGAGCCTAGAAGGAGTTCAAGAGGGGCGGGTCACCCAGGGGAAGTGGCTGGTGGTGCTTGGGTCTGTCTGAGGACCCGAAATTCACCGTGGCGGCCATACACAGGCGTCTGAAAATGAGAAAGATTGGAGGAGGCCGAGTGAGTGAAGCTCAGACCCAGACAGACCCAGATTGTGCTCTGAGGAGCTCCTCGGGCCATCGCAGTGAGCATGGGGATAGGGCGCAAAGACCCCCTTTAAGGTGCTTGCTGGGGCTCCACCTCAGCATGTCAGTGCCTGCCCCGCGTCCACTCATGTCCGGAGCGCTCACCTGTTCCTCCGACAGCATTAGTTCATGTGTCTGAACCACTAGTCAGTGACCCGCTTGCCACACAGAAACTGCTCTTTAGAGAAATGCCAGCTGAGTGAAGAGAATGGTGTGTATGGTGGGTTGCAGAGAGCTGGGGGCACCTGCCAGAGAGCCAGCCCCAACTATGTGAGGGCAGCTGCGTGCTGAGCCTAAATACTGAAGTGGATGAGAGGTGTGGGTCCCTCTCAGAGCCCGACATCACAGGGGTCTCCCTAGAACCTCACTGTGGGGCTGTCAGCTCAAAGCCACCCTGTTCCCTGTCCTACAGAGCACCTGGCTGGAGTTCAAGAGCAAGGCTTTCTCCAGAAGCGACCCTGGATCGACCTGGGAGTGAGTGCTGGGCTCTGAGGATGGAGGGGGTCGTTTGGACAGAAGGGCAGGTTCCTCCAGGCCAGGAGGGAGAGGGTGCTCAGGAGGGCCAGGGGCTTCCTGAAGAGCAGGGTCCCGCCTGCAGACGCTGGAGGGAGGCTGGGAGGTAGAGGAGCTACAGGTGGAAGAGGGGGCTTGAGGACTTAGCAGAGGGCTTAGGTCCCTGCTTCCCCTCATTTCTTGGTAAAATAAACCATGGGGTGGGACGAGATCCAGAACCTCCTACCCAAGTCCAGCATACCATGTTGGGGAAAAACCAGGGAGCTTCCTCTGGCGTCTAAGGGCAAGCCTGTGCTTCGGCAACTGTGTCTGTCACCAGTTAGGTGCCCAGGGCATGAAGTGCGGTCCCAGGTGTGTGTCCTCAACACACCTCCAGGGCCCTTCCCGCTGTCACGCTCTCCTCCCCCGGCCAGGCTGCTCCAGGCGTGTGGCAAGGTGAAGCGGCAGCTCTGTGCCATCTACCGTCTCAGCTTCCTGACGTCAGCTCCGGGCCGGGGGGGCCCCCACCTGCCCCAGCAGCTACAGGACCAGGTCCAGGCCATCATGCAGTAAGTGTGGGCGCGGCTGCCCTGCAGCGGGAGCAGGAGCTGGGGACCACACCACATCTGCCTCCCCTGCTTCCCCGGCAGAGAGAAGCTGATGGACTGGAAGGACTTCATGCTGGTGAAGAGTAGGAGGAACGTCACCCTGGTGTCATATCCTCGTGCCCAAACCCCTGGTGTCGGTCTGTCCCCCACACCCGCCCACTCTGGAGGATTGCAGGCTTTCGGGAAGGAACAGGCACACTCCACCACCTCAGCGTCTTTTCTCTAAAGAATAGGAGATACTGTCTTGGGTGTCTTATTCGTAGGAATGCTCCAGGAGGGAAACTCCACAAATCCCTGCTGCCCCTCAGTGACCTTATAAAAGCTTTGGGGATTGTTTATGTTGACAGTATCCAGCCCCCAAAGTGGTAACAGGTATTCCAGGAGGGGCAGGGCTCCAGGGGTCAGGTAGGTTAGAGAGTCCATGTCCCCCTTAGAAGCCACAGTACACAGTGGGACGTGAAGGCTCTGAGAAGGCCCGCACCAAAAATGTTTATCCCTGTTTAAAAACCCCTGTCCAAGACCTGTCTGACCCCTTTATTGTGGAATACTATTTTCTTTGGAATACTGATTCCCCTTTAACTTTATAGAAAGCAGCTTTCCCTGTGTTAAGATCTCAGTATGCAGGTGAGCCCTCTTTAGGGCTCTCTTTAGCCACCAGCCACCACCCTGCCATGTTGACTGTTCCCTCTCCAGTGGGAACCTTCTAGATTCACGAGGTGAGGTGTGGAGAGATGAACAAAACCATGCCAAGAGGTGTGGCTGGGGCAGTCAGCCAGCCTTGTTCATCAGGGAGGTGGCTCTGCTGTTAACGCCAGCCTCACCATGTATGCGACTCACACTCATCCCTCGTGAAAATGATAAAATATGGACACTATTCCTGTTGGGTCTAGAACTCCCCAGGTTAGACATGCTAATGTCGAGGGATCTGTTGTCTTGCATTGTAGAATTTCACAGTGTTGAGGGTGCAGAGGTAAAGAGATCTGGGAAAACAGGGACCCTAGGGGGTTGGCTGATGTGGCAACTGTGGGGAGAGGTGGGCCTGGCAGGCCTGACCACCAGACTTACTGCTCAGCCTTGCAGGAAGCATGCGTGGAGGAGAGTAACCCCCTTCCTCCCTGGTGCCTGGCTCTATGAGCACCTTAACTCCGACCTTCACCTGCCTAAAAGACTTCCCTGGCTTGGTGCATTTCATCTATGTGGACCGCACGACTGGCCAGATGGTGGCCCCTTCCCTCAGCAGCAGTAAAAGGATTTCGTCAGAGCTGGGCAGGGGGCCTTTGGCCACCTTCATCAGAACCAAGGTAACCTTGCCCGGTCCGGGTAACTCTTCACCCCTGTCAGATGAGACATGCTGACCTGACCCCTATCCAGGAAGGACCGATGCTCCCACCCTTGGGGCTCCCCTGGGCCCTTGACCCTTCCTGTACTCTTCTATCATTGTCTGCACCCAGCTGTCCAGCAGGCTCCTAAGGTTGGCACCCGGGGCCACATGGACCTCAGTCAGTAGGGGGGCACCTTTGTGGGGGTATCCTCTGATGTGCCTGAAAGAGCGCATCTGGGCAGTGAGGTCCAAGGGGGGAACGGCCCGGGCCTGACATTGTGCTTGGCATAAATAAATCCCAATAAGTATTTGTTGAATGAATTCAAATGGAAGATGAAATGCAAGGTCATTCAGTTTGGATACAGGATTTAACACCGGGTGGTTTGTACTAAAGAAACATTCTCTGGGGGCTCTTGTATTCTCTTTAACAGATTCTTTCTGGGCCAACTAGTATGTGTGTATTCATATACTGTGTCTATGTGTAGCAGGTAGTATAGTATAAACATAGACTAGAGAGGTTTGTCTAGGTAAAGTATATGCTAATAGATAAAATCAAGAGGGTGAAGAAGGTGGGGTGGGCTCTGCCTTTTCTTGGCCGTGTCCCCTGGGGCGTTATCTGTGTTCGTGTGCTCATCTGTGAAGGAGGCTGGTGACACTGTTGACATCCACGTGTGGCAACAATTACAGACACGTGAGATGCTGCGGGTTAAATACTCAGCTCGGTACATGGCCCAGAAGAGAGACAGAATTCACAGATCAGTTGCTGGTACCGGCCTCTGCAGCCATCTGTCCGGAGGTCATTGGGGTTCTCTGGCTGCATTTCTTTGCATTGTTTTTCTGTGCGATGTTTTGCCATTGGTCATAGTTGTGGATCATTCCTTAGGTGCGGTTGTGTTTACGCACGTTTTCACTTTTTATCTGATGCATTTCCTCATGTCATTAATTCTTCATAAACATGACTTTTAACAAGTCCACAGTAGTCCATCATGTGGCTGGAACATAATTTCCTTAGCCATTTCCCCAATGTTGAACAGTTTGAGTGTTTCCAGGCTCTTGCAGTCATAAATAATTCTGCAGCACACACCTTCATGCATCTGTCTTTGTCCTCATCTCTGATTATTTTCTCAATATGGATTCCCAGAAATGGAATTACTAAGTCAAATGGGAGGAATGTTCCTAAGGTTATTGATACCCGTTGTCAGATTGTTTTCCTGAAAATACAGCAAACCCGTGTACGTGTTTGCAGATGTAATTAGACGTGACACTGGGCTCAGGTTTGCTGTGGATCATGTAGGACTTCCACCAAGCTCTTTGGTGGGAGAGCTCATCAGCCCTTTTCCAGCCCTGGAAAATGGAGGAGTCAGGCTGTCCCTGCTGTCCTCTTTTAGGCAGGTCACAGGCAGCACTGGGAAGTCCTTGGATTGGACAAGAGACTGTCACCCAGGGGATCCACGGCACATTGTCCCTCGGTCACTGTTTCTGGCAGACCTCTTGGTGAGCCCTGCTTGGGACTTCACCCTGGAGCAGAGGTCAAGCCTGGCTCAGGCTCCTCCTTGTTCACACACCCCACAGCACCTTCCTGGCATAGAACCTACGCCAGAGATGCCTGGTCCTGGAGGGGACCAGGTGGGCAGGTGGCCCTAGACAGCAGGAATGGTTTCCCGATGGCTACACCCTTGTCTCCTGTTAACTAACAACATCCTTGGCTGTTTTCTGGGCTGAATGATCAGTTTACTAATTTATGGCTTCTGTGCACAGTAAAGTTACATGAAGTGTTGTTACGTTATATTTTATTGTTGCAGTAACTGGGGAGGGGTAGTCAATCCACCCACCAGATAATGATCTTATTTTGAGCTCTCACTCTGACCCCGGCACTAAGAAGCCAGGAGAGCAGGAGCAACCACTAGCCTTCTAAGAGCTCCTCCTCCCAGTGCTGCTTCTAGCGACTGGAGCCTCAGCCCTGGGCCCGCTGCAGGGAGAGGGCCAACCCTGCGGGCCCTGGGCAGGCTGTCGGGACTGCCACTAGCACCCTGTCCCCTGCCCCCAGGTCTGGTCCCTGATCCGGCTGGCGCGCAGATACCTGCAGAAGGGCTACACCACGCTGCTGTTCCGGGAGGGTGACTTCTGCTTCTCCTACTTCCTGTGGTTCGAGAACGAGATGGTGGGTGCAGCCAGATCCCAGACAGGACTGTCCCGAAATGCTTTACTCTCTGCTCACTCTGGGATTGCTTTCTTCTGCACTGTGTTCAGTCTGTCTCTTCATCTCTTCTCATCTCCAGTGGAGCTGACAGGGAGGCACAGCCATTGGGACCCAGACCTCAGGTTCCGTGTTCAGGTGCGCTTTGTGACCCTCCACCAGCTGTCTGAAAGACTCATGCTGTCACTCAAGGCAGTGTCCAGGTCGCACACGAACACATGAACACGTGCCCAGCGAGAACGGCTGCTCACGCATGCTTCCGTGTTGCCCGCCACACTTACAGAGCATGGCACACTGTCATTCCCATTGTAGAGGCCGATAAACCGAGGTTTAGAGCAGTTAAGCCCCAGATGAAGAGGACAGTGTGGCCTCCTGACCCGGTACTTCTCCCTCTGGACCTCACTCTTCCTCTAGTGTAAAGATAAGACATGGGAGCTCACTGTCTGACTCTCTGTCTTCTTTTTCCTTCCTGTTTCTCTTTGTTTTCTCCTCGCTTGTCACTTGGAGTCAGTGTTGCAGCTCTCTCCATTCCTTCTGCCCCTCACGCCTCCTCCACCCACACCAGGCCCTGTCCTGTCCTGCTCTTGGCAGCAGCCCTCCTTCACTCTGCCCCGAGAGCGATGGCCAGCACTTTGCAGAGCGCAGGCTGCTTCCTAGGTTCTCTCACAGCCTCCCGTCCTCCCAGCCTCCATGGTTGGAGCAGGTATCACTGGCCCCGTTTTACAACTAGAGACACTGATGCCTGGAGATCACACTCCATGGCCAAGGCCACCAAGGTCATAAATGAAACAGGCAGACCCTCAGCTCAGCTCTCCTGGCCGACAGGCTCCTGTCTGTGCTCTGAGCCCAGGATATGTGTACGACCTTTACCTTAGCTTCTAGGTAAAGAGGGGGGCTTCGTGTGTGTGGCTGGCCTGATGGAGTGACAGACTCAAGTAGGGCTGCGGGGGCAGAGCCAGCTGTGGGGGCTGCCTGCACCTGTGTGGCCCTGGGCAGCCACCAGGCATGCTGAGTGCACCTCCTCACCCACTGGGCCCCACAGTGCCCACGTGAACGTGGAGACGAGCCCATAACCATGTCTGAGACACAGTGGCTGCCCAGCGCATCCTAATTCACTTCTCCTCATCCTTTTTTTTTTTTTTTTAATTGAGATTATATTTGTTTGAGAGAGAGCAGAGTGAGAGAAAGAGAGCACGAGTGGGAGGCGGGTAGAGGGAGAAGCAGAGTCCCCACTGAGCAGGGAGCCCGATGCGGGGCTTAATCCCAGGATCCTGGGATCATGACCTGAGCCAAAGGCTGATGCTTAACCGACTGAGCCACCCAGGTGCCCCCCTTCTCCTCCTTATCCTGCCCTGGAGATTGTGGTCATTTCACACCAGAGATTTGGGCCTTTTGATAATGCCTAGCCCTTCAAGACCCTGCATGCCAGCCCCCGGCAGCCCTCCCGAGCTCGTGCTGCTCCCTGACCCAGGTCCACACACTGACCAGAGTGAGAGCTACCGTACGTGTACCGGGAAGGACACTCAGAACTTTATATGCACGGTGATGGACTCTTTGTGTTCGCTGGGAGGTCACTGTTAGTCCCATTTCACAGATGAGGAAATGGAGTAAGAAGAGGCCCAAGCAGCAGACACACACCATGCGGCTGACCAGGCCTTGGACATCGTGTCCGACTCAGGCCCGTGTTCGCCCAGCACCACACCACCCACTCCCAGTGTGAGAGCTTCTTCCTCTCCCGCAGGGGTACAAACTGCAGCTGCTGGAGGTGCCTGTCCTCCCGGATGACTCGGCCTCCGTCGGCGTGCTCGGAGGGGACTACTACAGGTGACCCCACTGCACAAGGCTGCTGGGAACAGTGGGTGCCCAGACAGGTGCCATTCCCCCATAGGGGAGCAGCTCCTCCTTCAGGACTGCCCCCCAAGAACTCCTTGGTGGAAGCTCTTTACTGCCCGGCCCCGTGTTCAGTGAGAGGGGCGGGGCGGAGCACACCCGATTCCTGCCTGTCCCTTGCTGCCACACTGTTGGCGGCCCTCGGGCTTCCCCGCCAGCTCTGTGGCTCCCCATGGGCTGGACACGGCCATTGGCAGGCCCCGTGCAGGGCTGGGAACCCGGGAGGGATGGACCACGCAGCCCGGGGCTGAGCCTCGTGCTGTTGGGTGGGAAGGCTTCGCTGGCCAGGTGCCGTGGCCTCCTTCCTGAATGCTGACCCCCTTCCCTCCAGGAAGCTCCTGCGCTACTATAGCAAAGGGCACCCCGCAGAGGCCGTCAAGTGCCACGAGCTGCTGGCCCTCCACCTGTCGGTCATCCCCACTGACGTGCTGGTGCAGCAGGCAGGCGAGCTGGCCCGGCGCGTGTGGGAGACCTCCCGCCTTCCCTTGCTCTAGGTGTGCTGCCCTGGTGCAGTCTGGTGCACTGGTCCCCAAGCAGAGCAGCCATCAGGCTTGGCCAGCCTCCAGGTCTCTTAAAGAGACTGCCTAGACTAGGCTCCCCTCCACGTACCAAAGCCCCAGATCCTTCTCTTCAGGGGAGGGGGGAAGCAGGGAGTTTCCTTGGTCTCCTTAAAAAACGGTGGCTTTGAGGTTAGACGGGGGGCACCTGCTTTCAGAGCTGCCTCTGCCTTTATCCTCCGGGCGGGCGACAGGAAGGCTGCCATGCCTCCAAGGGTCTGAAGACACCTCCTTTATGCTGTTCATGGAGTGCCAGTTCCCTCCCCAAACGCAAGGTGTGCTGCCTTGGCTGGGTGGGAGTCCCCACTGGGTGCCTTCCTCTCTGCACTCTGGAGGGTTCTCTGCACTCTCCACCATGTGTCCCGTGTTCGGAGAGGGAGCACCCCCTCAGTGCGGCTGTGAGGGCAGCCTGGCCTGGGCAGGTTCTCAATAAACACTGGCTGTGGTCATTGCTGTTGAAGCCAAACATGTCTGGGCCCCTGGGCTCCTCCTGGGGCGCAGAAGTCTTGGCCCCTTCGCGCCCTGCTTCATCCCAACTCCTACCTCAGCCCCGCCGCCGAGACTCCTGTCGCTCATACCTGGTCCTGTGGATCCCAGGCAGAGGTTTATAAAAACTCCCAGCCAATCTCTGTGTGCCCTGGGTTGAGAACCACTGCCTGAGGGGGACGGCCAGCTCCTGTCACCTGGAAGCTTCCCCCCTCCCCCGCCCCAGGATAGGAGAGCACCTGAACCCTGGGACTGGGGTGCTTTTGCCACGGGGAGGAGAGAAGCGCCGGGGTACAGGGAGCCCCGGGCAGTGTTCCTGGCCTGCTGACAGCAGCTGGGCCTTCCATGTGTTCGGTCTTGAACCAAAATGCACGCAGACTCTTCTTTCCTGTTAAAGAAACAGCAGGTGGAGGCAAAAGGGGGAACAGAACCACACCTCACACGAACTTCCTCAGAGGTGGCCAGTGAAAGTCCCCTGAGGTGACTGGGTCTGCCTTCTTCCTTAATATCTTGACTTTACAAATGGAAATTTAACCTCAATTGGGGAAAACACAGAAGAGCATCAAGGGGTGGGGAGAGTAAGTCTAGAAGCCCACTGTTGCTTAGGGTACCTGCTTCTGTCACTGAATACTGTCCTTTAATTTTTAGTAGCTGCATGATGTTAACATGTCTAGTTGAACCAACCCCCCAAGTTTTTTGACACTAACATTGAGGCGTGGACCGTGCCTCAGACTGCAGTGTAGATTCACACACAGGGTGACCCTGGCGCGGGTGGGAGTGCCTCGGTCACAAGTGGAAGCATCTGCAGAAGACACTCCCGCACAGACGCTGATACTGTCTGCACACTCTCCCGGTTTTAAGGTGCATTTCTAATAGTGGGTTTCTAGAATATGGACAGCTGTCATGGCAGTACAGAAACTCAACTCTTGCAAGCTTTTTTCCTGCAACAAGAGGAATGGCCTGCTAGCTCATGGGCAGAGAACAAAGGGGCTGCTAATTCAAGGCAGGCCAGAGGATAGTAAGAAAGTGTGGTAGCTGGAGATATTTGCAAATGTGATCTTTAATCGTTGAGGATTCTGGGGAAATGGGAACGGTGCCAAAAGACAGAAGCGGGAGGCCTTCAAAAGAAGGTGAACTCCCAAAGTCTGCAGCCCTCGCAGGCTCCCACGGTGCCTTCTTGAGTGGTAAATGGGTCAGGGTCTGGGAGAGCACATGAAGCTTTCTCGGGGCCATGGCGACAGATGTTCCCCCAGCCCCAGAGTCTTGCCGAGGTCATGCCGACCCTGTGGAGTATAGAGCTGCTCACCGTCCTACAGGCAGAAGGATGGAGAGCTAGAGCAGAGCCTGAGCAGTATGTCCTCAGGATTCGCTCCCCACACACCGCAGATGATAAACTCCTTAATGAGAAGCAGGACAGTGCTGGGGGTGGAGGGCAACAACTCGCTCACTGGCTGCATGACCTCCCCTGTCCCTTCTCCGAGCCTCCGTGCCCCTTATCCCCGAAATAGGAGTTTTGGGACCCCCGTAATCATAGTACCTCGCACGTGGGAGCCCTTGAGTGACCAGCACAGTGGCTCTCCCCTGCAGCCTGGAGGGGACCCGACTTCTGCCTGGTGAACGGGCGGCCTTCTGAGACTGCCCTATGTGGACTGTGCAAGCGGCCTGTCCTCATGGCCCAGAGCCAAGTATAACCGCTGGACTGTTGCTCCTCCTCTCTTCCGGTTTGCTCCCTGCCCCTCCCCCCGCCTGGCAACACAAAAGCTGATGGTAAGCAAATTCCTGGCCTGGTTGCTGGACAGAAATGGCTGCAAGTGGCCCAGGTCTCAGCAGGGCCTTGGGTGCCTCTCCCTGCCTGGCTTGGAGACGAGCTCACTGGGAAGCCAGGGGACGCCTGAAGTCCGAGTACGATGCCGTGGTGATAGGAGCAGGTAACCGGGCTGTGCCAGAGCTGAGGGGTGGGGAGGACATCCCTGCTCAGAGCCCCGGGGGGCTGGGCGGGAGGGGGCAGCCCCAATCCCCATGCCTCCCTCTGCACTGGGCACCAGCTGGCTCAGGTTTGCACAAGAGCAGGGGTGACAGTGGAAAGCCCACTTGGTCTGTGAGCAGGCACCAAGGTTGTGGCTCTGTGGTCTGGGGCAGATTCTTGCCCTCTCCAGGCGTGGATGTTTCCTTCTAGAATGACCAGGGAGTAATAGGCGAGCTCATTCCATGTATCTCCTGCAAAATTAGCTCGTTGCCACCATGTTCTTGGAAAGCAGATGTACACAAGGGATGGAAAGAGCCTTGCCATAAAAGACCCATGAAATCCACCCCAAGTGCCCTGAGTTCTGGTCACCACCACTTCCCCACTGAGACCACCCACTCCCCAGGGAAACTGGGAGGATCCTTAAAGGGAAGTTAGGGAAAAATAGAAATGTGTTGCAGAGATCCTAGCACTTGTGTGGGGGAGTTGACAGCCCTGGTTGTGTTGCGAATCAGACACTTAGGGTCCTGCTGACCTTTGCTCACCACCAGGGTGCAGTGTGCGGATTCTACGCCGTGACTGTGGGAGGCCTGGACCAGACTGTCCTTGCTCAGAACCTTCCATTCACACTCCCAGGGAGGCCCAAATTTCAATTCTGGCATTCTCTCCCCCTGGGTTTAGAAAGACAGTGGCAGGATCAAAAGATGCTCACCACCGTTTTAAAGCTGCATCCTGTCCAGCCAGCTCTTCACTCATGTGCTCTCCCAGAGCAGTCGCGGCCGGGGAATGTTCCAGTCGCCCCTCCAGGAAAAATGTGTGCAAACATATGTACGGAAGCTTATGATAAATAATGAAATGAAGTATAGCAGACACATTTACAAATAAGATGCACAATACTCTAGATTCCAGGTAGTTAACTGGCTCTCAAGAAATCTCTGTGATGTTTACTAAACTTAGCAGCAAACCTTCCAGCTTGGAAGGGAAACATGGCTTGCGATTTGCACTGACTAAAGAGTACAACCAACGGGAAGCAAGAGTCCCATCTGACCTTCACTCTCCCAGTGATGGGAGAGATTTAGCTCCATCAGATGACCTTTCTCACATACCAGGAGAACATTCTCTCAAGGTCTGTGCTATTCACGGCGGAACAGCGGCAGACACGGCACACTGCCGGGTCTCACCCGCACCATTTGTGTTTTCTCTGTTTCTTGCCTGGAACCATCAACAGAGTAGTACCGCCAAGCCCTGAGGTGGACTGTTGGCTGGCTTCCGCGGTGCAAGGGCCCCCGGCACGGCCCTTAGCAAGTTGCCATCATGAGGGGCTGCGTGTGCCTTGGAGAGGGAGGCACGGCCGCTGATGGCCACTCAGAGGTAAAGAACCGCCAAGAACGTAGATAATTGTAAACTGGAGAAGCGATGAGGAAGTGACAAGTTTTGAGTATTTTATTACTTTTGCTTTTAATATTTATTTCGCTATGTAGTAATCTCAGTGTTGATAATGGCAGTGTTTGACAGCCATCACCAACGTCCTGGCTGCAGGAGGCCAGCTCCAGACCTCACTGATTGGATTGGGCTCAGTACCTGGAAGGTGTTCTCCCCACCCCCTGCTTCTCTGCCCCTGCTGTCTCCTAGCAGGGAGGGTTGACTCCAGGTCGCCAGAGGCCTGAGTGACTTGCCCACATGTCTGTGAGTCTCAGGTGTGCGTTTTTCCTTGACATTGTTTCTTCCATTGCCAAGCATTCAGGGAAGCCCAGTTTAATTAAGGGCATTTGTTATCAAGTGAGGGACAAAGTGGCATCTTCGGAGAGAAGAGTTAGCTCTGCTCCCTGAGGTCACACCACTATCTAGGGGCCTTGATGATGAACCTTGGTTAGTCCCTTGACTAAATATGCCTGAGAATTGACCCAAGGAACTTGTTAAGATGCAGTACCTGGGCCCTGTCCCTGGTGATGAGAATTCAGGGGAAGTCAGTGCATCCAGCCAAAATTTGGAGTGGGTCCAGCGCAGAGGGCTGCAGGCCACACTTGGGAACCCGAGTTCAGAGTGGCCTCTCTCGAGAGCCCCACGTGCCTGGCTGTCTGCAGATCGCTGGAGTCAGGCTGGAGATGATCCAAGCCTGCAGCTTCAGACCCCCTCCGGGGGAAAGGAGACGTTACCAGAAGCCCCTGGAGGGCTCAGGCAGGACTGGGGATGGAGTGGTGGAAGGCCACGGGTCCTGGTCTGTTGGAATCTTGACGTTTGTCAGTTGCGGTCTGTTTGTGCCTTCGTGGGCTCACGTGTGGTGACTGAACTGGACCCAGTTGACTGGAAGCCGTTACTAGTTTTCCAGGATACATGACCAGCAGTACTTAGAGACGAAGAGCTACCATTTATCTGGGTCTGCTGAGGATCTGGCATTTTGTGTGTATTACTGGTTATTCTCGCTCCAACACTGCAAGAAGCCTGAAGCTCGTGGCCAGTCAGAATGACTCTCCGAGGCCACGTCCTCCAAACAGCAGGAACCAGGTTGAGCCCAGAACAGCCGGCCTTTCATTTGATGTATATATTTGAGAGCAGGGCTTTCCAGTCTGCAGGCTGCAACCCGCTCATGATTCCATCCAGCAAAGCTTCTAAACCTTAAGAAACTGTTCAAAAGTATATAAACATTGTATATTGACCATTCTTTTTAAATGAAATACAATCAAATAGATCATCACATGCTTATCACACGGTGAGTTAATACGAGTTCATGAAACTCGTTTCTGTGGGTACATTTCTAGGTGGGGTGCAGGCCAGGTGGCAGAGTAAGACACGCTGCTTCCTGTGGCTCCCGCTCAAAGAGGGTTGAAAAACTCCAGAGATTCCTTTAATGGAAGAGAAGTTGGCTCAATGACCTCTAAAACTCTGGGCGTCTCTGTGTGGAAAATGTAAAAGTCAGCTCAGCCGTGAAGAAATCCATCTTCTGGGTTATCGCTGCCTCCTATTTGTGGATGTTTGTCAAATTAATGGCTGAACATTTTATTTGAGTGAACGCTGGGTTCAGCTTGGTGCTCCGAGAGCACGGTCTTCTGCTGACATCTTTGAAGACTCAGAGTGACCTTCTGTCATCAAGGAGAAACACGTGCCACGTGTTCCAGACAGCACCTGTCCCCGCTGCCTGAAAACAATGCAGGCCTGCTCTCAGCCCCACGAGGGCTTCTCCGCAAGCAGCTACACCTCCTGAGAGTGAGCAACGGGAGACACTGCCCGCCCGGCCCTGCTTAACCACCTGCATCAGAACGACCCCGGGGGCTCTCGAGGAATCCACCCCTGGTCCCTGGCGGGCGGACTCTAGGGAGGAGTTATGAATCCCCATCTGTACGAGTTCTCGGATGATCCTGAAGCTTCTCAGAGCAGAAAAGGCACTTGCCAGCAGTCGGCCTGGTGTAGAACCTGGGATCCTGAGTCAAGTTTAGGGCTCCCCCGCCAGGGGCAGCACTCCTAAGATTTTTTTTTTTAAGATTTTATTTATTTATTTGACAGAGAGAGATTACAAGTAGGCAGAGAGAGAGGAGGAAGCAGGCTCCCTGCGAGCAAAGAGCCTGATGCGGACCTCGAACCCAGGACACTGAGATCATGACCTGAGCCGAAGGCAGAGGCTTAACCCACTGTGCCACCCAGGTGCCCAGCACTCCTAAGATTTTTGAAAAGAAACATATAAGACATAAATTCACCCAGTCAGCCAGCACTCCTTTAGCACAGGCTGAAGCCGCACGTGTTTAATAACTTCATTTTGATCTGTTCTTATTTGGGGAACATTGGTGAGTGACAAAGACAAGGCCATGTGACTGAAGCCCTCCGGGGCACTGGAGTGGACCACACTTGGGCAGAAGAAGCCGGGTATGGCAGCAGCCTTCCGCAGGCCCAGCCTGCCCCTGGACGGGGATTCCGTGCTAGCGAGGGGGTCCACCCCAGCGTAGCAGCCGAGGAAACAGTGCTCTTCACTAGTCACCTACTCGTCCCCCAGTGACGGAAGCCCAGCAATGCAAGGCTTCATGAGACAGCTTTTGTCTGATGACTATGGGTTTCTCCTGGTTCCTCACGGCAGCCTGGAGCCACTGGCCGGGCCAGGGTGACAGGATGTTTTTTCAAGCCAGGGCAAGAACCAACCAGGGTTTTCTGACACCCCACAGACCAGGTGATTTATGGCACCAAACCATATGCTGTTGCAACATCCAGGTACAGGTGGGGGGGTCCTACCCCCAACTCCCTGCTATGTTCCCAGGATCTTCACGAGCATGGGGACAGGGATGGGTGACCATATTCCCCAAGGCGTGTGTCTGTGCACTGACCACTGACCACTGCTCTTTCCTCTTCCCTGTTGTCTCGTTGCAGGACACAACGGACTGGTGGCTGTGAGTACCGTCTCCCCGTACACCCCACTTCCCTGGTCCCTACCCACGTGGCTGTTAGCCAAATGCAAGGGAGCCGGCAGGGTGCTGGTGGGGAGAGCAGAGAGCCCTGTGCGTCTCTGCTCCCTGGCGCCAACCAGCGGCTGCGGAATGGGCATCCATGCTAGTTAAGGAGGCTAGCAGAGGCTCCCCTTCCTCTCCTTTCCTTAACATACGTGCATTTCCCCCATGGCTTTGGGAGAGTCAGGGCACTTTCAGAAGCGAGATGATGATGAGGTGGGAAAGTATGTAACTGACATAGCCGGGGAGACATATTAGAGTCTGGGAAGCTGGGCCCAGGTGGGGCCCCCTGACTACAGGTTACAGGCAGCCCCCGTGCTCCCCATCTGGGTCTAGGCTGAAGTACCCAGCAGCTACACAGCCCCAACTGCATCCCAGAGACAGTGAGGAAGGCTGTCCCACAGAGGAGGCAGGGCCCTGCCCCCAGCACCACTGCTCCTCCATCCAAAGCCGAGCCAGGCCAGGGGTACCCTAAGGCTTTGCTTCTCAAGCTCTGGTCCCGGTGCCTCCGCCGAGGCCACCGTGTGTGCTAGAGGGTGTTCGCAAGACAAACTTGGAATATCTCCCTGAAGCAACGGCAGCTCTGGGATATCAATGCAGGAGGACTCAGTGGGTCGGGGAGGGAGGACTACAAGACCAGTGTTAAATCTAAGCACTTCCCTGACATACTAGTTTTACTTGAACATTTGACAGGGAGCATTATGTAACTCAACTGATCAGTAATGTAAAACATTGATTTTACGCTAATACAAACACGGGTTCGTCCCCAGCTCTGCCACTTTCTGTGAAGGTCAAGGCAAGCCATTCAGGCTCTCTGAGTAAGACGGGAATAAAAACACCCACTCACAGGGTTGCTGTGAAGTGGACAGATAACAGGCTTTGAGGACCTACAACCCAAAGCCTCCCAGATGGGGACTCAGCCCAGGAGAGGCTGATGTTCGTGTCCCCAGCCCAAGACCCAACCCCCTGACCCCCAAGCACAGACCTGCAGTTCCTGGAGTCAGGGGATACTGGCTGAGGGGACTGGGGAGGAGGGGGACCGTGAGGCTGCTCAGGAGGGGCTTGGAAGAAACTGCTCTAGGATCTGAGCTCTGGTTGGATGACTGGGGGGGACAGTCTAAGGAAGCAGGGTCTGCTAGGATTAGGTACTGTCAGAAAGTGGGAACACCCCCTGCAACTGGGCATCTCCATGAATCTTATCTCTTGGGGAGGCAGGCCAGTAGGAGGAGAGAATGGTAAGGAAGTAGCAGCCACTTACTCTGGCTGAGAGAGGAGGTGAAGGGTATTTTGTGGGTGACTAAGAGCCCTGATTTGTACTCAGAATTGTGAAGTGGACTTGCTCTGTCCAATTTTCAGTGGTCTCAGAACCCACCTGTCTGAGGTCACCACTCTGTGAGGCTGTTCGTAGCTAATACGAGAACAACACCACCTGCCTTTGAGGACCAGGCCGCGTCCCAGTGCCACAGTTGCTCTGTTTTCTTCCTCACTGAGATGGGTTGGGAGTATAGGTCCTTGGTCCAGACCAAGGTTGGGTTCGATTCCCAACACCTCCTCTCAGGAGCTTCGTGAGCCTGAGACAAGCTGTTAACCTCCTTGGGCCTCCATTTCCTCTTCCATGAAATGGGGAGAATCATAGACCCCACCTCTAGCATTGTGGGCTGGATTAAACTGTCTGTCTGGCAAGTGAACTTTTACCTATTTACTTTTTAAAGATTTTATTTATTTAACAGAGAAAAAAAAAATGAGCACAAGCAGGGAGAAGCAGGCTCCCCACTGAACAAGGATCCCAATGTGGGACTCGATCCCAGGACCATCCAATCATGACCTGAGCCAAAGGCAGATGCTTAACCAACTGAGCAACCCAGGCACCCTTGCCCCTCAGTGCTTGTGGGGACGCATGAGGCTCGCCCCCACCTGGAAGAGCTGGGCACCCCAGGGAGGGCTGGGCATGGCGCAGTAGGACTTGACAGGCCACCCAGGCTGTGCAGGAGGGAGGGTCACTGCTGCGACATAGAGGGGCTGGAGCAGTCATGTCACATCTTACAAGACATCTGGGCAAGTGAGGATTTATGGAGGAAACAAGGGAATGGCATTTCCAGAGGCAGGAACAGCATGGGCCTGTGGAGGCAGGCCGGCCCCTGGGATGAAAGGAGGGCCCCGTGTGCCCCTCAGGCGGCGTACCTGCAGAGACTGGGGGTGAACACAGCAGTCTTCGAGAGACGCCCTGTGATCGGGGGTGCAGCTGTCACAGAGGAGATCATCCCAGGTGAGCCCTGAGAGGTGATGTGGGGGTGGCAGAGGGTGACCATGGGTGACCGCTGGTGACCATCTTCACTGGATTCCGTTTCAGGATTTCAGTTCTCCCGAGGGTCCTACCTCCTCAGCCTGCTGAGGCCGCAGATTTACACCGACCTGGAGCTAAAGGTAGAGCCCCCCATGGCCCTGGGGTGGGGGGGCAGTGCCAGCTTCCCGACCTGGGGTGAAGCCTCCCTGTCCTGTGCCCACATGGTGCCCTGCACCTGTGGTCTCTCTTCCATTTCCGAGTGCCCCCTCACAGACGGGTTTTGTCTAGCCTACCCAGACTCTTAAAAATGGAAAATTTCGCATAAGAATTGGACATCTTTTGAAGAACAAGCCTTGTCAACATGAGGCCTGTGTCCCTGCACAGAGACCCGGCTGGTGTCTCGCGTGGGACTGGGGTTCCAGCTCTGCCCGGCCCCATCTCTGCCTGGTGTCTCCTGGCCCTCACTGGGGACCTGCCTGACCTCTTGGGCTTCTGACAAAAACCTGAATTGTGCCCTCATTAAACTTTAGGTCCTGTTACCACTGATGGCAGCTTGAGCGGGAAGTTGGCCCCCAGGGCTTTTGACCTCCCCTGACTCTTGGGCTGCTTTGAGGGAGTCCCATGAGCGCTCGGTGCCCCTTGTTAACCTCTAGTCAACTTAACCTCGGTCCACAGGCTGGCCCAACTCTGCCCCTGTCCTTTCAGATTCCTGTCACCCCCGATGCCTCTTTCCTGGAGCCCACTTAGCTTCTCCCCACTTGGTAGCTCTGTCACCGCCAATCAGAAAAAAGGGTCCTGTGTATCATCCTTATGAGAAGCTGGGAACATTTCCACACCAACTCTGCTCTAAATTGAAAGTTTGAAGTTAATAAGTCATGCAACCACTGTTGCCTAGAGAGAGAGAGAGAGAGAGAGAGAGAGAGGAGAGAAAGCGAGCCCCCGCCAGGCAGGGCTGGATGAAGTCTAGCCGAGGACTGGGAAAGAGTGTCCAGTCTTCAGTCCGCGCCAGACCATAGCTAAAGACAGCTTGCAGACACACCAGTTACACATAGTGGCAGACGTGCCAGGGGTGGGGGCTCTGGGTACACCCTCAGGATACAAATTTTCATGCGCGTATTCTCCTTAAAAAAAATAAGTTACTCATTTGAGGGGCTCCTGGGTGGCTCAGTCGGTTAAGCATCTGCCTTCAGCTCAGGTCATGATCTCAGGGTCCTGAGATGGAGCCCCGCATCAAACTCCCTGGTCTGTGCAGAATCAGCTTCTCCCTCTCCCTCTGCCCTTGGCTTTTCTGTGCTCCAGATTTCTCTCGCTGTCTCTCTCTCAAATAACGTCTTTAAAAGAAAAAAAGGTTACTCCTTTGAAAATGGTTTCTGTCATAGGGTTTCTTTAAGAAGCCCCCCTCCCCATGCTGAATTGGGTAAATGCTTTGACCTCCAACCTTGGGCAGTATTAATAGGAGCATGGTGCTCAAATCAAGGGAGAAAACAGTCCTGCTTTGTGATACACGGAAGTAGCCCCACATGGAGTACAGAGCACCTTCTCTCACACAACACCGACAGGCTGGATGGCATTGTCTCGGAGGACAGCTGAACTCTGGGAATGTTCTGTTTCCAAACAACAGTAAAGAAGTTATTTTGGCAGTGTTATAGCTTGGGCTACGAGCTCTAATGCTCTAGTTACTGGTCTTCACCTGTGAGTTAGCAATGTTAGTGTCTGTTCTGTGAGGGGGAACTGAGGTTCTGGGATGTTAGGTTCACACTCTAGGAAATGACAGAGAACTTGAACCAAGCCCGCCTGCCTCCTGTTCCCTGTCCATGGGCTGCTGGGCTCCCATGTGTTGGCACGTGCATCTTAGAATGGTCCTGCTCAGACGCACGAGTTCTAGCACTTGCAGTTTGCAGCGGACAGGCTCCCAGATGGGAGCTCCCCACGCAGCCTGGCCCGGGCTCACAGGCGCTGAGACCTGATGGGCCAGGTTTGCATCCCTGCCTGACGGTTTTATTAGCGGCCACATGGTGCCCCATCTTCATCTTCAGCAAGATAAGGATGGTAAGAGTTCCCACCTCAGAGGGCTATCGTGGTGGTTAATGGGTTTGGGGCATGCTCTGTACCCCATAACTGCCATCTAGCTTTAGGACTCCCATGTGACACTTGAGAACCTGAGGCTCCAGAAAGACAAAACAGCCCTGGGGACCCAAGGCTGCCCACTGCCTATCAGGCCTGGCCACTACGAGCCTCTCCCCAGTTAGACCGAGCTCTCACCTCAAGTGCGAGACTTGGCCTCAGTGCCGCTTCCCCTCTTGCCATCCTTGAGTCAGAGCATGGTTTCCTCGACATGGGGCCTCCCTGGGGCCCATCTTCTGAGTATCAGTTTCCACAGCTGTCACCGACAACATCAGATTGGATCACCTCCTGGTTCCACTAGGTGACTGGTTTGCTTTAAAATTGGCCTCACATTAAGTAGTGGCCTCCAGGCTGGCAGGCTGGGAGGGCAGAGTCCCACCCTGGTGGGCTCTTTCCTCCCATGTTGGCAAGCAGCCGCCTTCTCCAGCTCTCCCTGGGCCAGCCTTGACCTTATTCAAGTGGCAGCCCTTTGTCCTCCCTTCCCTTCCTCACTAATAATCTTCTGGGTCTCTGTGCTCCTTCTTTACTCCTGGAAACTTAAGGCATGGCCCTCAACCTTTGAGGTGTGTCAGTACAACCTGGGAAACTGATGGGACTCTAAGGGAGCTCGATCCAAGAGGTGATTCTCCAGGACTGGTGGGGCTGGGGACCACACCTTCTGGATCTGCTGGGTCATATATACCTTGTCCCTTCCTAGTGATTTCCACCCAGGGTGCTGTGCACGCTGAGGATGCTCATGGGGGAATCAGAAGAAGGGTTCTGTTTTTATAAGGAGAACTGCATGATCTAAGCAAATCTAATGGGGATTTAACATCTCTCTTCTTATTCGGACACCACATAGCTAAATCCATCAAGAATGACAAAAGTCTAATTTACAAGAAAGTCCTAGAATCAGATGAAAAATTGTTTGTGTTTAATTAGTTATACTTGAACCAACTCTTGGGTCTCTTATTTGGGGTGGGTTATTGATTCATTCATTCAGTAGATGCTTCTGAGCCCTGTGTGCCACACTGGGAGAAGCCCTTGGAGATACCGTGGGGAGGGAGGGAGGGAGGGAGGCAAGGCTTCTGCCCTTAGTAAGAGGACTTCAGGTAGAGGAAGTGTTATCTGGAGAAAGGAAAACAAAACAATATGATAGTGAGGGACCCGAGGTCCCACCTTGACTGCCTGACCAGGACAGCTTTCCTGAGGCGACATTTGACGCGACATGCAGATGCTCAGGGGTTACCAGCCTTGTGGTCACCTAAGCAGAGGGTGTTCAGTCAGAGGGAAGTGGAGGTGGACAGGCCCAAGGTGGAAGAAAGCAGAGAAGGGATGGGGCAGAGGGGCAGCAGACGGTGTGGGAGAGGGGCTAGTGCCAGCTGAGATAGGGCCTGGTAAGCGGTGAAGAAGGGACTGCATTTTATCCTGAGTGCCATGGGCAGAGGAAGTGGCGGGACGGGCTTTGTAACTTCATGAAAGATCAGCCCACCTGTCGGGTGGTGTGGAATGTGGCAGACGCCGCTGTTGTCTCAGGAGACGGGCGAGGCAGCCGCTGCAGGGATTCTCAGGATGGCGGCTGGGACTGGGGGACAGTGGAGGCAGAGAGAAGCACACAGCTTCTGGAGACACTGGGCCAGTGAGACTTGGTGATGGATGGGATGAAGGGGAAGGAAAAGGAGAAACTAAGGATACTTCCTGGGTGAGGAAGAGTTTCCTAAGCTGAGAGAGAGAAACCAAGCTGGAACTTCCTCCAGCTTGGAGCAAAGACATTTCCCCATCTTGGTGTGAGGAAGGACCCTGGAGCTCTCCCAGCCCAAACCATCACCAACGTTTGGACTCACCTCCACAGCAGGCTCCCTCCATGGCAATGCCACCATCGGGAACATCTCCGGCTTGGGTCAACGGCAGCTATAATTGTTGGCAAGGGCTTTTGGTTTCCTTGCGTTTTCCAGAATTTCTCCTCACAGATCTCGTTTCTGTCTCTGAACATGTCCCCTGTCTGCAACATGGCATTCATTTATTCCACCAACAGAATACCTATTAACTGCGGTATATATAGGTGCTGGGGATAGAGCCCTGAGCCCACAGAGCTTATAGCCTACCTGGGGGAGACAGGAAAGTAAGTATGCAGTTAGCCAGGTGGCAGTGAATGTTTGAGACACAAAGGAAGCAGGCTGAGAGGGCCGGAAGTGCTGGGTGTGTAAGGGAGGCATTGCCGCTCAGGTGATATGTGAACGGAGCAGTCACGGGGAGGGAGGGGGAGCTAGCTGTGTGTCTGGGAAAGAAGTCTCTAGACGCCAGACTATCAAGTTAAACACATTAAAGACGTACAGCTTTCAGTATGTCAATCATACCCCGACAGAGTGGTTTCAGAAAAAAAGGCGTCTCTAGTGGGAAGAGTAATAAGTCTTACTTGGGGGGCTAACACGGGCCCCTTTTGTTTATCTATACCTCCATCGAAAAAGTAGCTGTGCTTTTGGAAAGTTCTGTTTGCCAGTCAAATATTTGTAAATCAAATCATATTTTAAATACAGTGAGGGAACTTCTATTTAAAGTGACCCTGGAGTAAATGAGTCTGCAAAATAAATAAAATTTTTTGAAGTGAATAATTTATCTCCCTTATAAGTATGGATTTTCACATAACCATTACTTGATTGTGTCTTTCTGCATTTTAATTATTTATTACTGAAGTGGGGGTAGTTACAGACTAGCCGAGCGAGCCAGAGCTTTGGAGTCACAGAGATGTGGTTTCAAAACCTAGATCCACCTCCCAAGGTGACCTTGGACAACCTCCTTACCCCCCTCTGAGCCTCTGTTATGTTATGTTACAAGGATGATATACTTACAGCCATTGTGATCACTGTAAACCCCAGGATGGTCCCCGGCACAGGGAAGCATAGTGGGCTGCGGTGTGGTGTGGTGTGGTGTGGTGTGGTGGGCTGCGGTGAGGCGTGGCGGGCCGCGGTGCGGGGGTGCGGTGAGGCGTGGTGGGGCCGCGACGTGATGTGGCCTGCCAAAGGATGCCTGGACAGAGTGCGTTTTCTTTACTTACGTTAAAAAATAAGCAGCAGCAGCACCTTCCTTGGAGAATTGTACACTGGTACCTAAGTGGCTGCAAACAATCAGAGAAGGGTCAAGGGCAGAGGACACAGACCCCTTAAATTGTTGCTATGCTGTGTGTGCTCTACAGAAACACGGGCTGAAGCTTCATCTTCGAAACCCCTACTCCTTCACCCCAATGCTGGAAGAGGGCGTGGGGAGCAAGGTGCCCAGGTCCCTTCTTTTGGGCACAGACATGGCGGAAAACCAGAAGCAGATTGCCCAGTTCTCATGGAAAGATGCCCAGGTAGGGAAAAGGCCTGGTGACGGATCTCCTCCTCCCTCGCCAGTCTGTTGGCGGCTCTTGAAAGGACTTGGGCCTGGTTGGGGTCCTCCTAGAGCGTGTTGTCCAAAGACCACGAGGGCTTGGACAGGCCATCCCACCTGCCCTAGGAGGGCTCCAGTCTGTGGTACCTCTGATCTCAGGCACTTCAAAGAGAAGGGGATGGAGAATACCAATTAAGACCAGTGGACACTGTGGGCATCTGGGTGGCTCAGTGGGTTAAACATCTGCCTTCGTCTCAGGGCATGATCCCAGGGTCCTGGGATCAAGTCCCACATCAGGCTCCCTGCCTAACAAGGAGCCTGCTTCTCTCTCTGCCCCTCCCCCTCCACTCATGTTCACTCTCTATCAAATAAATAAATAAAATCTGAAAGAAAAAACAACCAGTGGACACTGGACACCCTCAAACCTGTGTGTGCTCAGCATGAGGCCATGGTTTGGGTGGTCTCTCCCAGCTGAATTTCAAAAGGAATCCCCTGGTATGTACTTACACTGGATGTGTTTTCCATCTCTCCTGCTTTTGGAAAGAACTCTAGGTAGTTATCAATGCTAAAGCCCATAGAAGCCAAAGAGAAGGGTGAAGGGAGGATCAGAGAACAATTAAGGATGGAATGAACTGGATCAGGTGTTGAAGACAAGAGAGTCATAATAATATTCCTTTGATTTGGCATCAGTCTCCTGGTAGCCCAAGGCAAGAAACCATGACAGCATGTAGGTCTGGTGGAAGGAAGATATACGTGTGATGAAGAATGCACACGTTTTCCTTGTGAGTGCAGTGTAAGGAATTTGTTGGGTAGCTTCATGTATACAAGCCATTGAATAATGTTGCGGGCCTGGTGTGACTGGTTTTACAGATACAGATTCTTTGAAGAGACATATTTTTTGTACCAAGCCTAGCTGGGCATAGACTGAAGGCATAGCATGAACTCCTATCTCATTGAAGACATTTCCATAAGAAGACCTAGGTTAATACAAACCACCTGTGTTGCTTTTTGTAACCTAGTGTTGGGTAAAACCAAGAGAATCACAGACACACGTTCTGTCTCCACAACCAGTAGCTTCTAAACCTGGGTGATGATCCGAATCTCCTGTGGAGCTTGCTCTTTTAAAGTGCTTCTTTTCTGCACAGTGGGCTGGGGAACAGAGCCTCCACCACCCCCTCTCAACTCCTGGCCATCTCAGGTACACTGAAGAGGATTCAGGACGAGGCCATGTCGCTGGGCCTAGAGCCACAGTGGCTGGGGCCTGGATGATAGTGACCACAAGAAGAGGAGGCAGAGGCCACATCCCGTTGTGGAAAGTAAGGAAACCCATTTCTGGCTCTGTCTTCTCACATTGTCACTTTGAGGGCCTGCTGTAGAGAAGGCTATTTGAGGTCATTTTTATCAAGACTTCTCAAACGTACTTCAGTGCAGAACTTTTTCTTTTTGCAACCTTATTAAAATTCCACGGATATAGTCATGGGTATAGATGAATGAAAAATTGAAAGCTGGGGGCTGAGGATCAAGATAGGGCCCCCAGCAGCACAGGCATCCATCCCTGCTCCTGTGGCCCACCCAGTGAAGGAAAGCTAGGTGTCCTAAGCACATTATTGAAATGGATTCTGAAAAAAGAAGGAAGGAAGGAAAGGAAGGAGGGAGGGAGGGAAGTAGGGGAAAAGAAATGGATTCTGTTATTGGGGTTTGTGGGGATGAAGGGATGTAGGCTTCTGTTTCTGCCTATGTCCAGAAGACATGGGAGATTTGCTGACCAGGAAAGAGCAGTCATCATGCTACAATACAGGGGAACAGATCTTACTTTCACCAGTAATATATGGAAAGAAAGGACGGAGAGAAGAAACTTTACAGTGGCTTTCTGGTTTATCACAGAGACCACATGCTAGCATGCTTGCCAGTTTTCTGTGGCTGACAGCGGGTCTCAGCCAGCAAAACGCCTTGTCCCTGCCACCACCCTGGTGGCTCATGTGCTCAGGATCTCTCTGGCCTCCCCCAGTGCTGACATCAGCTCACAGGCCTGGAACTGGGAATAATTTACCACGGCTGAACTGAGCCAAGACTGGCGTGAGGCGTGAGGAGCCACGGAGGCTCGGCTAGGAGCCGCAGGCCGCGAGGGGGCAGGATGGAGGGCAGACTGTGGGGACAGGATCTCTGCGGGATGCTAAGTAATACGGGCATGACCCAGAGCTCTCTGTTCCAGGCCCTTCCCAAATATGAGGCGTTCATGAATCGGCTGGCATTAGCAATAGACCCTCTACTGGACGCAGCCCCCCTGGACACAGAGGCCTTCCAGAGAGGTTCCCTGCTGCAGAGGCTCCAGTCACTCTCCACGCTCAGGCCCCTGCTACAGGCAGGTAAGTCCAGAGTGCAGGTGTCAGGCCTGCTGAGTGACCTCCAGGGAGTTGAATCCATTTTCTTTCTGATTGGACATGAACTTGAACCTTCATGAGCCTGCCCACTACCGTCAGTGAATAGGGGCTGCCCGGAGCACTGTGCTGAGCAGATACTGGCCTGGCTTCCGAGATATAAAGCCTGAGACTTGTACACGTAGTTCATCTCGAAGGGTGACCCCAAGGAAAAGGGGAGTGAGATGGGAAAGAGGAAGAGTCCGCCACAGGGTGTGCTACTGTGCTGGCCACCACCCAGGTGACAGGTGCTAGATGCTAGGGCGACCACCCACGTAGCCTTAGCACATCAGGACCATTCCCAAGAGAAAAACAGGGAAACATTTATCTATCAGGTTCGGTCTCCCATTGCTCCAAAATCGCCCCATGAGGTTTAACTCCCACCAGGAGCATTAACTTCTGGGCAATGCACCCATGGGCACCAAGTGGGTTCCCATGGGTGCCCTGTCAGGGTGCCAGAGACACACCGGGGACGAGACGAAGAGGCATGCCCTACAGATCTGAGGGGAGATGCTGTCGTGTCTGACTGTGTGAAGCTTGTTAAAGGCTGCGTGGGGCTTGTCACCACAGTCGTGCCTGGAGTAAGAGGGGGGAGGGGCCAAGAGAGTTTGCAGGGATGCCCCAGACGGGAAGGAGGCCAGATTTGGGTTCAGCAGGAAAAACTCCATGATGAATTAGCGATGTCTGCCACGGGTATGAGAAGGGACATGGCACCAAGCACACTGCTGTTTTCTACCATTCCTCCGGGATATGAAGGCCAGGTTCGCTTCTGTATTCTGGAAAAGCGCTGCATGAGTTAGCCCTGGCTGCAAAATTGCTACGTAATGACTACAGAGCTCAAGCAGCAAGTGAAAATAAACATCTCTTTCTCACGTGTCCACACAGTCGGGTCTGGGCTGGTCTCACATGTGGGTTTATGGCTGGGGCGCATCAGCCAGCCTACCTGTCCTCCAGGTGCTTCCCACTCTCCTCCTGGAAGCAGCAGGCTGCTTATGTCGATAGCAGAAGCATGGAAGGCAAGTGCCGATGTGTGGACCAGTTTCAAGCATCTGTTTGCATCACGGCTGTAAACGTCCCATGGGTTAGCTCAAATCACGTGGGTGAGCCCAGCATCAGGGAGCAGGGCATCCCAGCTGCATTGGGAGGTGCTGCAGAGTTGCAGGAAGAAGTGTGTGGAGACGGGGAGGGGTGAAGGCTCCGAGCCAGTAGAATCTATCACGAATGACGGAAGTTGACATTGCCTTCAGAGGACCAGCCCAAGGAACTTCATGTGATAAAATTTATTAAGCAAGTGCTGTGCGCCAGACACTAAGCCAGGCACTGGGCTGAAATTGCTAGAGATCACGAGCCATGC
The DNA here is from genome assembly GCA_004023965.1 of Spilogale gracilis. Taxonomy (NCBI): domain Eukaryota; kingdom Metazoa; phylum Chordata; class Mammalia; order Carnivora; family Mephitidae; genus Spilogale; species Spilogale gracilis. Next base: position 111,915 of record PITA01002896.1, read on the forward strand.
CCTCGGGGCCTTCCTGCCCAGTTATTCTCTGAGATGGTGTGAATCAGCTTCAGAGCAGTAGACCGGCCAAGCTGGCTACCTCCCAGGGGATGGGCCTTACAGAGTTCAAAGTAAGGGACTAAGGTACAAGTTCACATTTTTCCAAAAATAATTCCAACCACTGAAGTGTATTCAGTGCTTATGAACTTGCAAACACTTTCCATATGTCATCTATTCCTTACAGTAGCTCTTACTCGCATTTTACAGATAAAGAAGAATGACTCCTTGCCTGTCTCAGTTTCTGTTTTATGGCTCTTCTCTTTTAGGTCGTGTGCTGGGAGCCCAGCTGCCCCAGTATTACCAGGTCCTCACAGCTCCAATTACAAAGGTGAGGGGCTCCCCAGCCTCAGGCCTGACCCCACAGTGAGGGGGACTCTCCTCCCGAGGCTCTTCTCCCTGCCTTTTTGCTGTCCCAGGTGCTGGATCAGTGGTTTGAGTCAGAACCTCTAAAAGCCACTCTGGCCACGGACGCTGTGATTGGAGCCATGACAAGTCCCCACACTCCAGGGAGTGGGTGAGTATGCGACAGGGGCATGGGGTGTGGTGGGGTTGGACCAAATCTCCCAACAAGAGTGCTTACAGCTGTCGCTCCCCAAGCTCCCCCAGTAAGCCAGGCACGAAGACAAGCACTCATCGAACCCTCAAAGCAATACCTGAGAGCCATGGTTCGGAGCAGGGACAGGTCTTGCCCAGGTCACACAGCTGGTGGCGGCAGAGCCGATTTCCAGCTGGCCCTCCAAACTCTTCCTTCGTAGCCACTTCTCCCTACTATTCAGTGAGAAAAGCCTCTCTCCCACTGTGATAGCTCAACACAAACGGCTCTCTTTCTCCTCCTCCTCTTCCTCCTTTTTCTCTCTCTCCCTTCTACCCTGTCCTCTCTTTGTCTTTCTACCTCTTCTCCATTCGCCCTTTCCGTACCCCACAGATCCTTTCCCTGGGTTCCAGAACACACACAGAGACACCCTCATCAGGGTGGGGTGCTGCCTTTCCCTTTGTGGGGGGGTTTTTGACAATGGAGCCAACAGGGGGCAGCAAGACCCAGTGAAGTCTGCACCTATGGTATGACTTAAGGAGACCCTTGTAGGGGCAGGAATGGAGGGTGTGCGTGCGCGCGCGCGTGTGTGTGTGTGTGTGTGTGTGTGTGTGTGTGTAGAAAGAGGGTGTTGCCAAGTGTTGGGCCATTTCCAGTGCATCAGAAGATGCCGCTAGAAGCTGTCAACGTGGCTTTTCCCTCAAAGGATGAGAACCACCCTTGGAAGTGGGTTCTCAACACACATTGAGCCAGCTCCACATTCCCCAGGGCCGTGGAAAAGGGGGCGTGGCAGTGGTTGCCCTGCCTTGGCCAACTCTATAATCCACCTGCCAATTTGGATCTTCCACTGGGGCCTCCTGTCCTTTTCTTTGTAGCTCTCCCGGAGACAGCGCTACTGCCCAGTGTGTGCAGTGCGCCTTTAAGTCGTTTGTTTCCTCATTAATTCCTGCAGTGACTATTGATGGAGCCCTTACCTGTGCCGGGGGCAGGGCGTGCAGGGCGCTCAGATCCACACAGGAGGGCTAGACACGGACCAAGTGACCATAGGGGAGTGCTGTGAGGATTGGGAAGGGGGTGGGGCAGGGGAGCACACTGTCGAGGGTCAGAGGAGGCCTCCGTGAGGAAGAGACGTTTCATCTGAGACTCTCAGGAGAGACACGAGGAAGGAAGGGGCTTCTAGGCTCCCAGACAAGCCTGTGCAAATGCCGAGGGCTAAGCTGGGACCGTGTGGACATTTGCTTTGGCAGGAGTGAGGGCTGTGAGAGGGAGCATGGGGAGGGGTGAGGCTGGAGCCCCGGAGGCATGTCCAGAGACTGGCCATGCCCCTGAGAGCAGTGCTGAGCCGACGAAGGCATCCAAGGAGAGAAGTGACAGGACTCAGCTAGGTTTTGTGATGGGGCTCCAGGTCGGCAGGGAAGAAAGAGGGAGAAAGTGGTCCAACTAAGGGGACACCACTGCAGGAGCTAAAGGAAGGGAGGAGAGGCCTGGACCAGGGAAGAGGCCTCAAGGAGTGGGAACTGGAACATTCTCTGGGAGACCTGACTGCATGGAGGCAGTGAGGCACAGATGTGAGTCCCAACTGGCCCCCAGGTTCCTGTGGAACGGGAGCTACCATCACTAGGATGGGGAGAATGGAGGGAAAACAGATTGGGAAATAGGGAAGGAGATTCGTTTCAGCTGCCTGCCAAAGACTCTGCTCGAGTGGAGATATCTGGGGTCCCTGGCGCTTGGGAGAGATTTAGAGCTGCAAGTGTGGGATCGCCGTGGCGGGCTGGAGACAGCAGCTCTGCCCGCAGACACGTTTGCATGAGGAGAGAATGCAGGGTGAGAGGCAAAAAGCCTTACAGCAGCCTAGAGGCCTTTTAAAGGCTGGTGGGAAAGGCAGCGCGGGGGCAGGGAGAGGCTAAAGGTACCAGAAAGAAAGGACTGTTTGCACCTAGAGCTCTGGGGTATGAAACCACACCTCCAGCCACTCACCCCAGTGTTCTGTCCTCAGGTATGTGCTGCTGCATCATGTGATGGGGGGCCTGGAGGGGCTGCGGGGGTCCTGGGGCTACGTCCAGGGTGGCATGGGCGCCCTCTCTGAAGCCATCGCCAGCTCAGCCACAGCACACGGAGCAAGCGTCTTCACTGGAAAGGTGAATTCCCCCCAACCTCTTACCCTGACTATTTGCAGGGATCACAGCATAGAACAAAATGCCAAGTTCGGAAGGTTCCTCATTTTGCCAGTGCACAGAGTGGGGCTTTGGGATCAAGGGGCCAAGTTTATGTGGCCTCTTCGTGGATGAGCAGCTGCCAATCAGGTCCCAGTTCTTCTGCCACCCCCTCTGAGTGCTGTGGCCCCTAGCCCGCATCAGGGCTGAGTCTTTGCGTTGGCACGGGTAGGCTGAGGCTTCACCACTTCCACCCAGCAAGGCAGATTCAGATGGGGAAGCTGTGAGCACGCAGGTGCAGCACAGACAGTGGAGGTCCCCCAAGATCCAACCTGTATTTGGGGCCTCGCTCTGGTGGGCTCTAGACAGTGGCGAAAGTGCTGGTGAGCGATGAAGGGCGCGCCCAAGGAGTCGTGCTGCAAGATGGCTCGGAGGTGAGGAGCAAAGTGGTGCTATCCAACGCATCCCCACAGGCCACCTTCCTGAAGCTGACCCCGCAGGTGAGACCTGAGGGCTGGAGACAAGATGTCTGCGGGGGCGGGGGGGTGTTGGTCAAGGGCACCAGGACTGCATGAGGCTGGGAGATACAAGTGCCAGGTCTCTCTGTGGTGGAGGAAGCCAGTCCTCTCACTTACCCAGCAGGCAGGCAGCAAACAGGGAAGAAGCCTCACCCACGTCGGGGGGAAGGTCCAGGGGAATGAGGTGACCTAGACCAGGCAGCTGGCGATTATCAGAGCCAGAGTTAGAACCCAGGTCTGATTTCTAATCCAGAGTTATCCTACTCCCCTGATGCACTGCTCTCACCAACTCTGATTCCATCTGTGCTGTGTACCTACGGCCCGATCGATGCTGCATGAAACCACTGCACACCTTCTGGGCGTTTAATTCTCCAGCCCACAGAACCGGAGAATTCGGTTGAACTTGGCTGAGTTCAGCTGATCTGGGCTCGCTCGTGCACCTTCCATCAGCTGTGGGTCAGCTGGTGGGCTGTGCTCATCCTGGCTGGCCTCACTCAGGTACCCAGGCTGGCTGGCTGTGGCTAGTCCAAGCCAACTTCTGCTGGAATGACCAGGTGGACCAGCTCTGCTCTATGTATCTTTCATCCTCCAGGATGATAAATCCAGGCAGGTTCTCAGGATCTGACAGAGAGTGGGAAAACTCACTCATGCAGCTGGTTTTCAGGATTCTGTTTGCCTCCTACTTGCTAACAGTCACCTTGTCCCAAGCCCAGAGTCACGGTTGGAAGATGTTACAAAGGTGTGTGGATATGAGGCAGTGTGAGGGTTGGGAGCAATTTTTGCAACCAATCGCACCTTCCCTGTCCCCAAAACATATGATAATATGTATATCAGTATGGAACCCCCAATCATTCTCTTGGGACTATTTGGGAGCACAAGACATCTCTTTTTCTGAGTGATTCCCCTAGGAAAATTCAACAAACATCAGTTCAAAAGCATCTTGTCAAGATAATTCCGAGATAATTAAGACATCCCAGAGCTTACAGATCAGAGGAGAAAAGGGGCCTTCGGGCCTCTGACCATGTCCAAAGTCAGAGTTGGTGTGGGCCATTTGCATTTGCTCTGGGAGTTCAAAGGAAGGGGTGGTTAGTGATGAGCTGTGGGGGTGGGATCCAGGAGAGCTTTGGCTGAGCTCTGAAAGAAAGGATTTCTGGCAGGGGAGGTGGAGGGACCATCCTGAACAAAGGAAGAAGACAGCCCCCTTGGGCTTCGGCCATGCCCACACCTTTCCGTGGAACCTTCTTCCAGGAATGGCTTCCTAAGGAGTTCGTGGAGAGAATCTCCCAGCTGGACACCAAGTCACCTGTTACCAAGATTAACGGTAAGAGGCACCCAGATTGCATAGCTGTCTCTTTTGACATTATCTGAGTGAGAAGTCTCCCAGTTTAGGAAAAATTGACTTAACATCATCATCTCTATTTCCCAACCTCCACCCTGCTCCCCCCATACTTTTTTTTTTTTCAATACACCACTTGGGTGAGCAGGGTGATGGGTAGAAAAGGAGGATCCTGGAGGCCAAGGACATAGGCCTTTGGGCCCCCACCCTCCTCTTTGGTCCCTCAGTGGCTGTTGACAGGCTGCCTGATTTCCTGGCGGCCCCCAGTGGCGGCCAGCCACTGCCCCACCACCAGTGCTCCATCCACCTGAACTGTGAAGACACACTCCTCCTCCACCAGGCCTTCGAAGATGCCCTGGATGGCCTGCCTTCCCACAGGTGGGTGGGCCCTGGATTTGTGTCGCCCGAGACACTCCTACACACATGGGCTGGGGAACAGAGGGGACTGTGAAAGAGACGCATGTGAGGATCGCCTCTTCCTCCTGGGGCTTAACAGTCACAGTGACTTAGGGCCTCCCTAAATCCATACTTAACTTCTGAGGATAGGAAGTTTCTCCCAGACAATAAATCCATGATCCAGGGCAGGTGAAGAGTCAAGAGGAGGACACGGTGTGGCCAAGGGTCACAGATTTGCCAAAGGAGCAAAGGATGGCAGAGAGAACAGCACTGGCATTTGGGAAGAATTGGAGAAAATGCTTTCTGGGAGAGAAGGGGGTCTCTGACTCAGCAGCCCATCAGAGGGCACACACTCATCCAGTCCCCCTGCTCCACATTCTCTTATCTCTGATAAGCCGCCTTCATGCAAAACTTCTAAAAGCCTTTCCTACCTCCCGCCCCAGTTGTAGCTCCATCCTGGGAACAGCAGGGATGTTATAGGGGCAAGTTTCTTTCCATACTGTCAATTGTCCACCAAAGCTTGTTGAAAACCTGTTCTTTGTGAGACTCTGTATTGGGTGTGGGTTAGGGGAGTTGGGGGTCGAGCAGGGGCAGGAAGACAAAAAGCTTATCATAGGGCAGGCACACAAATATTTATAGCATGTCGTAGAGAGGATGTGTCCCTGGAAGAAGGCTAGAAGGCAATGTCCACTTGTTCATTCATAACTATTTTGGAGCCTCCACTCTGTGCCAGGCTTAGTCCAGGGACCTGGCACAGAGCAGCAAGCCAAGTGCACATGGCCTCTGACCTCGGTTCACTGACCTTCTGTGGTAGAAGGCAAGACCTTCCACAAACATGCACTTGATAATATGGAGAAAAATAGGCCAGAGGAACAGAGGATTTGCTAGTCTTCACAAGGAGGTCAGGAAAGAAAGGCATCTCTGACAGCATGGCATTTGAGCTGAGTCTCAAAGGAAATGAGAATAAAGGTCTTATAACTATCTGAGGAAGGACATCCAGGCAGAGGGCAAGTCACGTGCAAGGGACCTGGGATAGGAGTGGACTGCTGTGTTGGAGGCAGAGGGATGTAGCCAGTGAGGCTGGAGAAAGAGAACCTGGGAGCAAGGGAGGGGAAAGGGTCCCAGAGCTGCAGCCGGGCCCTTGTCAGCCACTCCTGGCTTTTACTCCTGGAAAGTTTGGGCCGAACCGGACTTCCATTTTGGAAAGACCACTCTGGCCATGGTTGGGAGGAAAAAAAAGGCATCTGTTGCAATTGGTTACTACTGCAGAGTCCCAGGGACAGAGACGGTGGCCTGGACCAGGGTGGGAACAGCAGAAGCGACAAGAAGTGGCCAGATAGATACTGGGTATTTGAAGATGAGGCTGGCAGCATGTGCTGTTGGACAGGAAGTGGGGTTGGGCAAAAGCGGTGTCGCTGGAAGATGGTGTTTGTCTTTATGAAAAGGGGGAACCTATTGTTTGGGGAAGGAGCAGGCTTTAGGCATTCAGGTTTGAATGCCCAAAGTTACTTTGGAGACGCCTAGTGGACATCCAGGTTCTGCAAGGAAGGGAGGGAGGGAGGAAGGGCATTTCACGTGGACTTGAAGTTGGTCATATTTGGAGATTAGAGAGGAAAAGTGCTCCAGGAGACATGGCATTGTAAAGCAGGGGAGGGGCGGGAAAGAGATCGGGGTCCTGTTGCGTGGCCTCAGCCCCAGCAGCTCTGGTCTGCACATGCTGTGCAGGGAAAGGTGGGCAGACAGGGCTAACATGGGTTGAAGTCTGGCCACCCGAGCAGCTGCTGCCCAGGCTTGGTCCCTTCCCTCTAGGGTGCTGTTCGCTGGGCCCTAGAGAGCTTTGAGACCATCTGAGTGAGGGCTGTGGTAGAGGCAGGCGGGGACAGGCACGCAGGTGAAGCGAGGCTAAGAGGGACCTGAGACCCGGGAGCAGTGGTGGTGTGGGGGTACATCAGGGGCTGGGAGCTGCTCCGGCTGGTCTGGACCACCCTGGGGGTATGGAACCCACACAGGCGAAGAACTGCCACAGCCTCGCAGACACCCTGTCATCATCTCACCCCGGGCCTGCCTTCCTTTTGTCCCTGTCACGGCTCCCAGCCCCTTTCCTCGGGGTGGCTGCTGTTCTTCCTGCCTGACCCTCTCTCCTCCTCCCTGCGGCAGGCCTATGATTGAACTCTGCATCCCTTCCTCGCTGGACCCCACCCTGGCTCCCCCTGGCTGCCATGTCATCTCCCTCTTCACTCAGTACACTCCCTACACACTGGCTGGAGGCAAGGTGTGGGATGAGCAGGAGAGAAATGCATATGCAGACAAAGGTAAAGAGGGCAACCTCTGGTCTCCACACTGACAGCTGGGACCCCTCCCCTCCTGATTGCCCTGTTTAGGATTCTCACCTGTTCAGTCCTGTCCCAGAGGGAGAGAAGTACCCAACAGAACCGGAGTCAACACAGTGAATGCCTGCTGGGACCAGGCACTGGGCCAAAAAAGCCCGAAAGAGGCAGTTTCTGTCCTTAGGTGGCTCACAACCCAGTCGCAGTTTGAGGGAAACCAATCTTACAATACAACGTACTATGTGAACCAAAGAAGAAAGCTATTCACCAAACAAGGAGAGCTTTCCAAAGGAGGGGACATTTGAGCTGGGTTTTAAAGGATAAATAGGAGTTTTCCAGCATCTGTGGGCATTCCAAACAAAGAAACAACTTGAGCAATCCAGGGAGGTGAAGAAACCTCTGCGTATTCACGACAGATAAGGAACTTTGTGTTTAGGGTTGGAGTGAGCAGGTGGGAAAGTGGCTCGGAGCTTTGAAATGGTTATTTGTCCGTGGACTGTTTTTATTTTTTGCTTATTGAGATATGATTTGCATATAATAAATAAGCCCATTCTAAGTGTATAGTTTAATGAATTTTCAAAAATTTGCCAAGCTGTGGAATCCTAGCACCTCCTCTTCTTCCTCCTCACGCCATCTTATTTCTCTGCTCGTTGGAACCCAGTGTTCGACTGCATTGAAGCCTATGCCCCTGGCTTCAAGGGCTCCGTGGTGGGCAGAGACATCCTCACACCACCTGATTTGGAGAGAATCTTCGGGCTTCCTGGAGGGGTGAGTATAAGACCAGGGGTCCCTCATCACATTCTTCTCCCTGGACCTCCACCCCCTGGCATGCCTGTTCAGCTTTCCCTTGTCCCTCCATGCCCGGCCTGTATCGGGAAGGGAGGATGGTATGGAGACCACAATGGAGGAGGACAGAGAAGTGGTCCAGCCTAGGATTTGGGGAGGAGTGAGGAGATCAGACAGGAGAGACTGTGCCTGCTGAGCAGGTCACCAAGACGGTGGCCCCCTGCTGTCTGGACACCCATGACCACCTCTCCCATCTGGCTTTCTTCAGAGGGAGCTCCTCTCTTAAGGCAACACGTCCTTGGACTTGCCTCTGATTTATCAAAGCCTTGCTGAGACTGGGGTCAGAGGGACCAGCCAGCAGGCCAGATCGTGTGGCTCCTGGTGGCTTCCGTGGGGCGGGACCAAACTGAGCCCAGCTCCACAGACAACCCGCTTACCAGCCCGTAGAGGCTTAGAACGGAAAAACGAAACACATCTCATTAATAATTTTTATATTGATCACATGTTGAAATGATAATGTTTTGGATCTATTAGGTTAAATAAAATATATTATTGACGTTCGTTTCACCGGTTTCTTTTTAAATTTTAATGTGGCTCCTAGAAAATAAAAATTGCATATGTGGCTCATGTTATGTTTTTATTGGAGAGCACTGGTCTGGAAATAGGGCATAGCAGACCAGGCACTGGGGGGAAGGGGCGGTGGGCAGAGTAGTGGGCTGTGGGAGGCATGGGGCAGGCATGCACGGGTCAGGGTGGAGGGGAGGGGAAGCATCCACGTGGAGGCCCAGGGGAGGAAGATGGGAGAAAGCTGACTAGGCAGGGGAATCCAAGAGCTTAGCTCAGGACATCCTGAGAGGGTTAGCTGGAAGGACCTCCCTATGGTGACATCTGGCAAGTGTAAGTCTTCTTGTCCAGACCTTGCCCCCACACCACCCCGCCCCGGCCCTTGCTGCCCACTTCCTGGCTGCTTGGACCCAGGCTAGGGGATCAGGACCAAGCTCGAGTCCCGTGGCCCTTGCCTGCCCTTTCCGGTGACTCTGCTGGGACATGAACATTTTGGGGCCCAGGCTCCATTCGGGTGTCTTGGCCAAGGAAAGGTGAGCCGACTGCCAAAATAAGTCAAGTCCTCCATTTTTCAAATACAGTGAGGAGGATTTATAGTTCTCAGCAAAACCTTAAATTCTCCCTCTTCTTTCCCCTTTCAGTTCTCTCCTACTCTAAAGCTGCTCCTTACCTTTCTTTCCTCCTGAAAAGTGCCTCTGCAAAACCATCCCCAGCGCCAGGATGTGCACCTGCTCTCTCTTCTTCTCCCCTTTCTGCTTCATAAGAATCCAAGAAAACGCGCTGGAAAGGGAAGAACCTTCCTGGGAGGGGAGAATGGGAAGAAACTTGCAAGGGCGCTAAAGCCCCTAACACTCCTATGTTAACCACTGCGATCCCGCCCCTGCAGAACATCTTCCACTGCGCCATGACCCTGGACCAGCTCTACTTCACCCGCCCCGTGCCCCAGCACTCCAGCTACCGCTGTCCCCTCCGGGGCCTGTATCTCTGCGGAAGCGGTGCCCACCCAGGTGAGTGCCCCGGGGCCCCTTCCCTGTGCCGCTAGGATTAGCAGTGTGGGAGGCAGAGGGAGAGGGGTGTGAGCAGGGACCACCTACAAGAACAAGCCATCCCCCATACTCAGGCTTCTCAGGAACTGAGTAGTGGGGGGCTCTGCCAGCTGGCCACACTCCCGGGGTAGCTCACACCTCCTTCTCCAGAGGTCTGAGAATAGGTCTCAGAGGTGGCTCTCCAAATGCCAACTTGGGCTGAGAAAGATCCATGTCCCTGAATCCCCCCTCCAGAGTTTAGATGTTACGGGTTGGTAACACTGCATTTCTTAATTTAAAAATTCTTCCTGGTCCCTCTGCCAAGCCCAGCGGACCTCACCAAGGCTGCCCTTCCTTATGGATGTGTCCTAGAGAGGTCTGTACTCCCACAGCTTCCCCCTTGCATCCTGAGTCAGTTTTACCTCCCAGCACACTGACTTCCAGACCCAAGGGGGCACTTGCTTGGACTGCATGCTGGGCCCCCTGCCCAGGGCTCTGGGGGAATAGGCCTGGAAGCCAACTGGGGATCTGTCTTAATAGTCGTCCAGGGGCTTTTGCTGCCCACAGTCCAAGCACCTCTTGCGGGCACCCACACTCGGCTTCTCTGTAAACCCTGGCTGTGCGGGCTCCCTGGGGAGGGTTGTGAGCACAGCTTAGGTTCTGGGTGGTTGCCTTCCAGGAGGAGGTGTCATGGGAGCCGCTGGACGCAATGCAGCCCATGTTGTCTTCAAAGACCTCAAGAGCATGTGACCCTGAATCAACTCTGACCTTGAGATTTTAAGTGCCTGTGGGGTCAGCATCCAGGATATGGCGGGAGGCCGGCAAGCCCTCATGCTCAAGCCACATACAGGTTACATTTGATGCTTGTTGACCTTGCACCCTGATTTCCTAGATGAACTGGTGGTATTTTATTAAAATCAGTGTCTTATATAGATAGTTTATGGGTTTTCTTCTATATATTTTCTACGTATTGGTAGATATTTGCATTTTTTCTATATGTTACCTTTTTCTTTTTCTTTTTTTTTTTAATTTATTTATTTGACAGAGAGAAACACAGCCAGAGAGGGAACACAAGCAGGGGGAGTGAGAGAGGGAGAAGCAGGCTTCCCGCCGAGCAGGGAGCCTGATGTGGGACTCGATCCCGGGTCTCCGGGATCATGACCTGAGCCGAAGGCAGTTGCTTAACCAACTGAGCCACCCAGGCGCCCCTATATGTTACCTTTTTCTATGTGTTAGTGAGCACGATTCTGCAGTACTAGATGGGATAAGCTTGTCGGGGTTACTCAGTGTTCTCACCTCGGCTCCAAACAGTCCACGTGACCCACAGAAGGTTTTACTCCAAGTGTCCGTACTCACCGCTGGGCCTACATGTCCCTACATGACCCCCCTACAAGGGGACCGCCCTGGGGAGGCCTCGTCTACTGCTCTCACACTCTGGCAAACTGAAAGAAAGGACCCAGTTCCCTGATGAGCCGCAAAGCCATCCATAGGGGTCACGGGTCCCGGCGAAGTTTGGCAATCTCAAGCCACCAAAACCACAATCAGGCAACAGCAGTCAAGGATGAGGGCAGAAGTGGATGAAGCTGAGGGCCACGTGGGCACTCTCACTCCTGATGCGAGAGCGTTCAGCCTCCTGCCTGCTGGGAGCTACACTTGATGCATCACTAAACCCTTCAGATGGAAGCCTGTGTTATTCTCCAGTGAACCGATTGCTTGATCAGAAAGATTCACACAGATGCCCCATGTGTCACGTGTCATGCAGCTTTCCCAGCCTGCTTCTCCATGCCATCAGCCAGGGCTGCTGTGGTCCAGCCCCCCACCCTCCATCAGCAAGGGGAGGCAGAAGGTTCCTGGGGCATCTCTTCCCTCCCCTACCTAGGAAAATATATATAGATTACAACATAACCATGTCATTACTTAATCTTGTTCAGTTCAGATTTTTCCATCAATACAGGAGTTGCTTTAGAGATCAAAGAAGACAGTAGGTCATGCTTTGGTCCCAGACCAGACACACCATCGACATTCAGTACGTGGCGGTGGTCCGGCTGCAGGCCTGTGGGCAAAGGTGCTGCTCTCAGTTTTGCATTCTGCAGAAGGCAGTCCCTTCAATACTCTTTTTTTAACCTGAACTGAAACCAACTAGCTAGCATCAGCGTGATTAGGGCTGAGCAGAGTGATCTTTGAGTCCACAGAGCTTTTTCCAAAAGAACCACTGCCAAACTACGGCCCCTGTTCAGCCCTGGCACAGGGAGCTTGCTGAAAACCTGCTTCTGGTCTGGGTTCTGACATGTACTTGTCTCACTTGCCCTCAACCCCCCAATAGGCTTCTTCCCTGGCCTCCCGGCGGGGGGATGTTTGGGAGACAGGGAGGAAGGAAGGAAGGGAGGAAGAAGTGCTTGGGGTTGAGGGCAAGTCCTGGCTGAAATCTCTAGTCAGCCGGGTCCTCATTCTCTCCGAAGTCAGTTGCCTTGTTGACCTCTCCCCCAGTCAGCACACCGGTTCCCAACGCAGGCATGCAAAGAGCAGAACTGATCCACAAACAGGACCCTGCCCAAGCCCTGGAGGCTGGGGGCCCCTCACATCTGATCTGATGTTTCAGAGTGTCAATGATTTTCGGGGGGTGGTGAATAAAAGTCACAAAAGCTTGTAGGAATGTAGGAAAATTTTAAATTGTAATAAGAACATTAAATGCAAACATAATCTTTCCTGCAGAGGAAATCACCATTACTATTTACACTACTTCCAGAAAGTCTTTTAGATAATTTGGATCAGGTTCTATATTCTGAATGTGGGTTTTAAAACTTCATTTCATTTTAATTCGTGTCATGAACATTTTTCAGTCATAAAAATTCATTGAAAACATTATTTTTAATAGCTGCCTAATATTCTCTTGTAAGGGCATACCATAATTGATGATGGGACACTGAGTTCACCCTTAGCCTTGACTGCTAACTAGGCCAGAAAGCTACTCTTGAACGGCATCTACTTCTGCTTGAGTGACCGGCCATCGGGTCTGCCTGGGTGTCACTGCTCTCCAGGCAAACACCCCCTCATGGAGGAGGAACTCAGAGGACGAGTGGAAAGAAGGGAAAGAGAATCCATTTCCCACTGTTTGGTGACTTCCTGTCTCTGGGAGGATGACAGTTGGCCCAGACCAAGAGACATGATCGACAGGTCGGGCTCGGGACCATGGGATGCCTTGGCTCCTACAAGCCCCTGCAGCTCCCCTCCTCTCCCCGGCTGAGCAGGGGCGCTGAGCTTTCCCTAAGTGCAGATAGCAAATTGGCCGTGGATCAGGCAATGGCTCCCTTGTTAACTTCAGAATGTAAAACTCTTACAAGGATAAATAAGTCAGTGCCATATTGTTACCTGATTTACAGTTACCCATTTCCCCAGAGCAGTGGGGAGTACTTCCTCTGAGGCACAACTGTGCAAAAACCCAGAGGGCGTGTGCACGTCACCTGGTTAAGTCATCAGGTCACATGGCCAGCCCCTCCTGCTCTGATGGCCCGTGGGTGCTGGTGTCCAGAGTCTGGGTGAGGAGTAAGAGTTATAGTCCCGGGGGGAGTTTGGGCATCCTCGTTGGAGGAATGACAGATGTGACTGGCCGAGAAACCTGCGGGCCTTGGGAATGTGCAGTTTTCTGACACATGTTCTGTTTGCAAAGCACTAGACAATGCTGAGTCTTCTGTGGGACACTGATATCACCTCCGGGGCCAAAGCAGAGATGAGACTTGCCTGAGCAGAGGGCAGCATTCTGTGGGGGAGTGCGAAAATGTGAAATAAAAAAGGAACATGAAATGCAAATGAGGAGAGACTCAAAGGGACAGTAAATCTGAACAAATATTTAACCTCTCCAGGAATCAATGAAATGTAATTACAACTTAACTATCATGTTTTACCTATAAAACTGAGAAAAATCATTATAATAGAAAATTGCCAGTGTGGGCAGAGAAGACACTCTCATATATTGTGGCAGCAGCATAAGTTTGTATTTGATGAGGCCCAAAACCAACATCCAGAAGTCAACCCATTTGGTGGGGACCTCAACATCTTGTCATGTCACCTAAGGAAAATATCAGAGATGCCCCCAAAGATTTAGGTACAAACATATTACAGTGTTACTTGCAATGACAAAATATTGAAAACAGCATAAATATCCCCCAAATAGATAATTAGTTGAAAGAATCATAATAGGGACGCCTCGGTGGCTCAGTCGTTAAGCATCTGCCTTGGACCCAGGTCATGATGCCAGACTCCCTGGGCTGAGCCCAACATCAGGCTCCCTGCTCAGCGAGAAGCCTGCTTCTCTCTCTCCCACTCCCCTGCTTCTCTTCCCTCTCTTGCTGTCTCTCTCTCTGTCAAATAAATAAAATCTTTAAAAAAAAAAAAAAAAAAATCATGGGGCGCCTGGGTGGCTCAGTTGGTTAAGCGACTGCCTTCGGCTCAGGTCATGATCCCGGAGACCCGGGATCGAGCCCCACATTGGGCTCCCTGCTCGGCGAGAAGCCTGCTTCTCCCTCTCTCACTCCCCCTGCTTGTGTTCCCTCTTTCGCTGTGTTTCTCTCTGTCAAATAAATAAAAATATTAAAAAAAAAAAAAGAATTTCTTAAAAAAAAAAGAATCATAATAATTGCATGTGACAGGTATGGCTAATATGTGGGTGTATGTACATACATGTGTATGTATTAGAGCTATATGTATGACATAATGACATCTATGTCATACAGAGACACAGAGAGACTGGCAGATAAACAAAGATGAAGAACAGAAACAGAGAGACAAATGAGAAAGAACCAAGCACCCCCAAATGTTAGCATTAGCCTCAAGTCTTTCTGGCCACTTGGTGGCGGTTTGGAAAATGTTCCTATAACCTATCTTAATTGAAGAACAAGACTGAAGTAAATGAATGGGGTTTTGAAACGTTATTTAAAATGATGACACAGGCCTGGTCTAAATGACCTGAATTACTTGTGCGTTGATGTCTATTTATGAATCACAAATCCGAAGGTTTCAGACATGGTGTGGGTTTTAGATTTTCTTGGTAGGAGAGTGAAGATTGGGCTCACTTAAAGTTCCCTCAACATCACAAAGGGGAAGGACAGCATATCATCAGCGTTTCAACTGCCCAAGAGAAACTGTGTTCCTGGAAGGAGACTGCAGAGGTGAACCCAAACCTTCTTTGGCTTTATCTGAAATTGCAACAGTTCTGTTAGGCAGGATGTTGGATCAGCAGCTCTGTAGCTGCTCTTTGACTAATAAGAGAATTGGAAGATGAATTAAATGATAGAGTGCCAAGAGCATTTGCTTAGTAGCTTGGTATGCAGAAATCTTCCAAAAACAATGGGTCTCTTAAGAAAAACTCATAACGAGTTGTCAATAGTGAAAAAGCATTGGAGCAAGACCTACACTGTCTCCACTGCACCAGTCGGCCTTTCCTCCTGTCTGATCCTCCAGGACCTCTGCAGGAAATGTAGCTCTGGTTCAAATACTGCTGGGCATAAAGGGGCTGAAGACATCTTGCTCACACTGAGGATGGGGGAATAATCTATATAAACACGGCTTGCCATAATATATGTGCCATGCAACTCACCAATCCTGCCCCAGGTATATATCCAGCAGGTGCACTTATGTGTGTTCATGTAAGACATATACTAAGCCCCTCATGAAGGGCAGCACTGTTCCCAATGGCTCCAAACTGGAAACTACCCACATGCCCATCAACAGTAGAATGAACAAGTCAAATTGTGCTATATCCACACAATGGAATCCTGTTTGACAATGAGAAATGAACAACCTAGACCCACATGCCCCAAGCCTGCGCCGAGTCAAGAAAATCAGACACAGAAGAATACAGGCTGTGAAATTCCATTTATAAAACCTGTAAAAAAACAAGCAAAAGTAATCTCTGCAGTTAGAGATGCACATTTGAGGGTGTTAGGCACTGGAAGGGAGATGGAGGAGGGCCCTGGGCTGTGGGTAATATTCTTGTGTTTGGTTCATGTGATGATTACATGCATGTGTTCAGTCTCCAGAAAAATCATGGAGCTCTACACTTAGGATGTTGCTGTTTTCTGTATGTGTATTATACTTGAATAAAAGTTAAGAAAGTTAGCTTGGTGCCTGGTACAAAATGATATTACTTATTAGCATTACCCCAAAGCTCTTACTTACTGGTAAAGCCCTAGCTCTGAGTCTGGACTAGGATGGGAAATGAGGAGGAGGGTAAAAAGGAAAAAAGGAAGGGAAAAGACAAGAGGGAGGTGGTGGACTGACCCTCAAGGTGCCCCCACCCACGAGCCCTGCTTCCTGCTCTTCATGCCCTGTGTGACTCCTCCCTTGGAGTGTGGGCAGGACCTGTGACCTGCTTCTAACCAACAGACTATGACAAAGGGGATGGGATGTATGTGACTGTGTCACAAAAAATAATAGTGCCCATCTTGCAGGAAGCTCGCCCTCCCTGGCTGCCTGTGAGGGAACAGGGCCACGGTGGGAAGGCCTACATGGCAAGTCACTGAGGTGGCCTCTAGGTTCTGAGAGCAGCCTCCAGCCAACAGCCAACAAAAAAGCCAGAAGTCCTCAGTCCTGCAGTCTGAAGGAACTGAATGCTGTCAACAGCTGTGTGAGTGGGGAATGGCTCCTTCCCCAGTCGAGTCTCCAGAGGACAGTGCAGCCCTGGCCAAGCCTGGGCCAGCCCCATGAGACCATAAGCAGAGGATCCAGCTAACAGTGAGTTAATAAATGGATGTTGTTTTAAGTTTGGGGTAATTTGTTACCCAGTAACAGATGATACAAGAGAGGCCAAATGGCCAGATCTGGGTACAAAGTATATCTGATGATGCAATTTTAATTTGTGGCCCCAGATTTCAAAATATTTCCATTTAAAATGACCCTGTGATATGGCAATCTCGTGGTGGGGCTAAGCCTGGAGTCAGCCATCACAGGTCAACAGTCAGACGAGATGCACCTGGGCTTGGGTCCTGACTCTACTGACATTTGACCTTGGCCAAGTTTCTTTACTCTTCTGAGTCTTGGTTTCTTCTGATTAATCGGGATCATGATATTGTGTGTGACACGAGGCACACAACGAGGACAAGTTTTCTTTCTTCCTTACAAAATGACATGTTGCACACTCAGAAGCAGAGTGTTCAGAAAGGGTGAGAGGCAGTTTGGAACATTCTGGGCCCATCTGAAGCAAAGGAATGAAATTAAAGCTACTATATGAAGAACTGGAGCAAGATCTCCTTTGACCTCAGGTTTGGAGATCCCTCAGAAAGGCCAAGTTAAGAGCTTCCGTTCTGGGACAGCAGCGCATGCACACACACACACACACACACACACACACACACACACACACACCTCTACAATAAACTACACCAACTCACACATACAGATCAATATGTCAGGGCAAGAGAGAAGGAAGCAGGCAGGGCAGTTTGCCAAAGACAGAATTGGTGTGTGGGCTGTTGAGCTGTATTTCTGGTCCAATAAATCAATCTGCCTTGAATGAGTTCCTCCAACTCCATGACTGTAATTGGAGCTACTTCCTCAGGGGCTGTTTGTTACGTTCAAGGTCAGGTGACAAGTACAGGTTTTCAGAGTCAGGTACAGTCAATCTTCACTTGCCTCTGGGAAGAGCTCTGCAGTATCTGGATATTAGCTAAAAACTAGCCCATCTGCGAGCTCTTGAAACCTTGGTAGCATAGAACTGAGTTAACCTCTCATTTCTTGTGAGAGGTTAGATTCCCAAACTCACTTCCACATTCTCTCTAAGAACCTCCTCTAAAACCATCTCCAATAATTTGCAAGTTGTCGAGCCTTGCCGTAGCAGCAGTATCTGGGCACCAGCCCCCTTCCCAGTAGAAGTCCAGAAAATACTAACCACTGCTGTTTATTGAGTCCCGTGCCTCTGTCAGGCACGGTACCAACCTTGCATTTCACACGCATTACTTCCTGTAGTAATGAATGTAAATTAGCGTAAGTGATGCTGGAACAAGCTTCATGTTAAAGCGGCAACAAACCCAGGAGTCAATTACACTAGCGGTCCATGTTCATCACCGAGGAAACAAACCAATGACATTAAATAGCTTACCTAAGGTTACAAAGCTGGGAGTTGACACAGTCAAGATTTGAACTGAGGTCTTTCTCACACCAAAGGTTGTGTTCTAAGTAAGAAGCTACACTCTGGGTCCAGTTAGTAGGCGACTGGTTATATCCTAATCAAGTCCACTCATTGTTGACTGACTTCGGTCTAGGGCTGGCCCTCCGTGAAGGTGAAGCCATGATCCCTAGTCTCAAAGCATCTGATAAAGAACATGCATATAAAGGATCACTAACGTCCCCAGGCCTATATGATTCTGCACTGAGCACACCCGTGAAGTATGGAGAGACAGTTGCTGGTGAGCAGATGGGCTCAGGGAGTACTTCCTCCAGCAGACGTTACTTGAACTACAGTGAGATTGCCCTAGACTTCAGGGAGGAAAAGACTTATTGATTGAAAAGGATGAAGGGGACATCCTGCTTCCTCCAGGATGCTGTGGGGCAAAGGCAGGGGAGTGAGAAGGGGCAGAGAAAATGGGCTGGGTTTCCACTGGAGAAACTGTGTAAATGAGCTCAGGAAAACACAGTTGGCTGGGAAGAGGATTTGTGAAAAGCAGTGATGGCAAATAGGAAGGAACAAAGGCTCAAGCCACTGGGAAACTGCATGTCTGGCTGAAGGTGGGCTTTGTTCTACAAGCAACGTAGAGTTTGAGAAGATATTGGGGGTTTTACACAAGTCGGAGGATGGCCAGTCCCTTCACTTGTCTAAGTGGCCACATTCACAGCGTTAGCAGAGACCGTCCAAGGCAAGCTTTTGGGCTGCCCTCATCCCCTCTCTGGGTGCTCTCCCGAAGCATTAAATGAACTGTGCAGAGAGGAAAGTGAGCTAGGAGCGGGATCTTGTCTCCAGGACGCTGGAACCAGTTTTTCAGACCACCACACCAGCTGTGCTCCCTGGCCAGGAGCTCGGCATGGGGGAGTCAGCAGGAAGCCTGTGAGCTTTCTTCTGTCGGCAACAGCCTCTATGCCAAGGGCTCCCTGTTCACCCCTGCCACAAGAGAGACCCCGGCTATGGGACCTGGATTTGGGGAGCTTAGTTAGCACCTTCTCCTCTTTTGTTAGAGATGTTTGTAAAACCTTGTGAAAATAACGACCCCTAGAGCCTCTCATTTCAAGAGCAGTCCGGACACCTCTGCTGTGAGCACCCGGCCTGGGTTTGTGCAGTCAACCTACGTTTCCTCAAGGATCAAGGCAGGTGACAACCCAGGGGCTGGGTTTCCCCAGGAGAAGGCAGAAACTCATCGCGCACTGTACACATTGGAGTGGCCCATTTTGGTTTGGGAAGAAGGTTAATAATAGTAAACAAACTTCCTTGAAGGGATGGCCTAAAGGGGAACTGGTTATTAAGAGGACAAATATAATACCAATACCACTGTTTTTGCAGTTACTCTCCACAGTCTATAATGAGAAAACCTCTCTTCTGTATAAACGACCTCCTAATGTGAGTCACCCCAAGACCCAGCTCCCAACCCTTAGTCCCGGAAGCAGGAGCATAATGGGGCAGTCAGGTGTAAATTATAGGAGCCCACCGGGGCAGGAAGCAGGGTGAGTTATAATAGTAGAGTAAATTAATTTCACATAAGTGGGATTAGCAGTTAAATAAATAGCAGCCCCACCACTAACCCCGTCTGGAATGCTGTCTGTCCCCTGCCAGAAAAGCCTTATGGCTGAGCAGGAATTAGGTCACAACATGGTCGCCTGCCCACTTTTTAAAAAAAATTTTATTTTATTTTTTCAGTGTTCCAAGATTCATTGTTTATGCCCCACACCCAGTGCTCCATGCAATACGTGCCCTCAATACCCACCACCAGGCTCTCCCATCCCCCTACCCCCTTCCCTCCAAGACCCTCAGTTTGTTTCTGTGTCCAAAGTCTCTCATGTATCGTTTCTCTCCCTGAATTACCCTACTTCCCAGTTTCTTTCCTTCTCCTACTGTCTTCTATATTACCCCTTGGGCACCACAAGTAAGTGAAACCATGCGATACTTGACTTTCTCTACTTGGCTTATTTCACTCAGCATAATCTCTTCCAATCTAGTCCATGTTGCTACAAAAGTTGGATATTCATCCTTTCTGATGGAGGCGTAGTACTCCATTGTATATATGTACCACATCTTTTATATCCATTCATTTGTTGAAGGGCACCTTGGCTCTTTCCACAGTTTGACAATTGTGGCCATTGCTGCAATGAACATTGGGGTACATATTCACCTGCCCACTTTTAAGGACAACCCCTCCAGAAATGTAAGGCAGAAAAAATGTTTTTGTTAGGAAAGATATTCCAGGTTAAAAAAATAAATAAATAAAAAATGAGCTGTGAGCTGCTCTGATGGTTTATCCTCGTTCCTGTGGCCACAAAGCCCAGAAGTCAACAGAGCCCTAAATGCAACCTGAGCAGTAGGAGGAGGGGTCACCCAGGACTTGGGGTAAATTGGGGGCAATGAGTTCTACAGACGGACCCATCAAGAGCTTCTGTTCCAGGCTGAGAATTTGTCAGTCTTATTTTTAAATTAACCTCTCGATGGCTTGTTTGGGCTTTTTAATGCTTCTGCCTTTTCACAATTTGACAGTGACCTCTGTTCAGGTGAGTGGAGTGCTGGGGTTTGGAGGACCTCAGAGGCCATGGGAAGCGGTGGGAAAACCAGGTCTTGAGCTAAGCCAAGAGAGGGCAAGCTGGCCTGGAATTCCCATGTAGGTTCCTGAGGTACAGAGTAGGGTCTGTCATGCTTCCTGCAGTTGTTGGGAGGGTCTAAACTACATTAACTCAAAAGCAAAAAGCCCCTCATCCTCTTTCTGACATGCTGAAGATGAACATGTAAATAAATGGCAGCTCCTTCTCCCCCCTTCCCCCTTCGCATGAAACCATGGAGCCAAATAAGAGGATCCATATCGAAAGGAGATCATACTAATGTCAAAGTCTTCCCAAGGTGGGGAGAATTAACTACCTTATAGATAATTCTCAATATGGACCTCCAGGGATGATTCATGAAGCTGTGATTCTTTCTCCGCATTTGTTTAGAACCTTGGGCCAAGTCAAAGTGGCCTTGTGGCCTTGGTTGCCCAAGGAGGAGGCATTTACCATGAACCCTTTACAGGGCTTCCTAAACTCTTTGGACTATTACCTACTTGAACGAGGCCAAAGATCCACAACAGTCTCTTCTGAGTTGAGTGAATGAGAGGGGTGGGGTTTAAGGGAAGGAGAAGAGAGTCCAGAGGAACCAGATGAATCCACGGTGCTGAACTTGATGCTGAATATGCAACATTCTTGACTCATTTCCTGCCTGTCTTCAAAGAGGAGAATCTGACATTATCCACTTGATTATAAATGAATGCCTTCTGGTCTCAAAAATAACCCCACTAACTTTATTCTACTAACCTCGAGTATAAGATGAAAGTTATTAGAATAGCACAAATCCACAGGCAAGCAAGCCACTAATGAAAGGTTTGTAAATAATAGAGGGGCCTATCATGCCTGCTTGCCCAGAGCTCCCCAGTTTTACCACTGACAGTTCTGCATCCCAGCAAAACCCTCTGTCCTGGGCAAACTGGCGTGGCTGGTCACTCTACCATACTAGCAAACTGAAAGGGATCATGGATATCCTTCCCTTAGCAACAGGCAGAGATGAGCCATTGCTTACCGAACTGCAATTCATTTCTATGGAATGTCCAGATAGTGGACAATTACACAGGCTGAAAATACCCACTCAGGACAAACAAAAACCTGTCATCGGCCTAAAGTGGATAATGAGAGCACAAACCCAATGGTAATTTATAAATAAAAAGTAGGATACCAGCCACTAGAAGCCACAACATCACAACTGCTGAAAAACCAAGTAAAAAGAACCCTTCCAAAAATTGGAGAAATTTCATCTGTAAAGTAGAGGAGGAAAAACAAATCTGAGTCCTTAGTAAACTGTGTGAACACTAAATTTAGTTTATGAATACCAAACTTTTGTGGGTTACTGGCAAATAGACTTGACTTGTACGTGAGGAGGACAGTCCCTGAAATGTGTGTGTCACCTGTAGGAACCGCAGAGCAGATGCGTGTGGCGCAGTTCAGAGTCATCACGAAGACGCTTCATTCCCCACCAGGATCTCACAGCCAACACTTCGAAAGTCTCTGCCTGAGCTCACTTAATAGATGAGAAAAAAACAAAGCCCAGACATGTTAAATGACTTTTCCAAAGCTCTAATTGTCATGGAAATACCAAAAAGATCTGCGTGTTACAGAACTGCGTTAAGAAGGCAGAATTGCAGGATTTTTAGATCTCTAATCTGTCCTGTCTCGTCGTCTGTCCAGATGTACCTGACACAGGGAGAGGATTGATGCCACTGGCTTCCACAAAGAGGTGTTGATAGTCTAACCCGCCCCACCCCCCATCAGTGACTGTGCCCTCCCTGGGCTAGAGGGTCTTTGCACCTGTGTCACGCTCCAGTGAGGTCATCAGGGTGGGTCCAAATCCAATAGGACAGGTGTCCTTGTGAGAAGAGGGAAATTCACACACACACACACACACACACACACACACGCACACGCACACGCACACGCACACACACATGCACCCCAGACACTGTGACCACACCGAGGAACACCTGGGGCTACCAGACTCAGGGAGAAGCCCCGCGAGATCCTCCCCTGGAGTCTTTTGAGTACACAGGACCCTGCTGCCACTTGGATTTCAGATGTTCAGCCTCCAAACCGAGAAAGATTAAATCTCTGTTGTTGCAAGCCGCCTAGTTTGCCATACTTTGTGACAGCAGCCTTGGAACCTACTGCAGGACCCAGAGTGGCCCCCGCCCCACCCCCAAGGACGGATCTCTTCCCTCTCACACCTCTCCTGGCAGCTGGTTCGGAACAAAAGAAAAGAGGCAGTTCCTCATCAGCCTCCTTATTGTGCCTTTCCTGTCTGCTGTGGCAGCATTCCAGAGCTCTGGGGCCTTCTCCCACTGGGTGGGACAGGATGGATGACATCAGTGCCTGTATCTGGGTCCCAGGAAGGTGGGGGAACCCTGGAGCCCTCCAGGAGGGCACTGTTCTTGGTCACATGCTTCCAGTATTACCACTTGACATTTTCCTGTCCACACACCATTTGGCAAGGGCGAGAGAGATTTGAGATTAGATGAGGCGTCCTGCCCTTCGCCATTTTTTCTAGGACAAAAGCAAAGAGCTCATCAGATTGGGGGGCGGGGGAGACTGCCACTCCAGAAACTGAGAAGTTTTGCCCACTATCTTGCTTTAACATCTAACGCCTTCTTCTAGTTATAACACAGAGACTTGGTTGGGTTACAAACTCCTCTGGCTGTGACATTCCCCCCAGAGTGAAGCCCGTCAGCTTCCCCAGGGCTAGGGCGGCACCATCTCTTGGGAGGCCAATAGCTTTATAAATATTCACCAGATGCAGAGAAGGATCCTAAATTTATAAACTTTATAAATTGGTAAAGGTACTTACATGTCTATCTGTATATCAAAATATGTGGAAAGAAAACACCAAAATGTTATCTAGCCAGGGAAGAATTATGAATGTTTTTATTTTATTTAACTTTTATTTACTTTCAAATATTGCTGCATTAAACAAGAAGGAATGATGTAAGAAAACTAACCAAAGAAAATTGCACCCACAATCCCAGATCTTCAGCACAAATGCTGTTAATATTCTGATGCCTGATAGATGAAAACACCATGAGCTATAACAACATAAGGACACCTAATACATCACATTAACTCTTTCTTACTCCAGCAAGGACTAAAGAGGGCTTTTTCCAGTGAAGCACTTTTTTTTACTAATTGAGATCATCCTATGTTTATAAAACTGTGGTTTCACTTAAAGCCATAACAAGCATTTTCCCTTGTGGCTCTAAACCCTTCCATTCATAGTAATCGTAATATCTAGCAGGTGTATAATAGTTGCTTCAGGTATAGAAACTTTCATTTACCTGCATTTTTCATGAACCTTCATCCAGTTTGACCTGCCTTCATGGAACGGCAGCTTTCCTTCTGCTAAAGTTGCAAGAGAGTTTCCAGCAATCAGTTTAGAGTCAAGATTCTTCTGATTCTTCTAAATGTGTGGCCCATGTTGGCTGCACCTGTCCAAGTGAGGAGGGGCTGCTGGTCTGCCGCCTCCTGAGTCCTGCCAATGCTCGGCCAGGTTGCCCCTCCGTAGTTTGAATTTAGGCTTCTTCCCTCTGCCCTCTAGCTCGTGACCGGGCACTCATGCTACTGTTTTTTGCTTTGCTACTTGCCTTGTGAGACTGAAAGTGATTTTGAATATCAATCGATATTGAGTAAATGAACCCTATTTTTGCGGCCAGATCTCTGTTTTCCTAAAACATGAGGGATATTCTCAGCTCAAACCCATCCTCCCTTCACTCACGTGACATCCCTGTCTTTCCACAAGGAAGCAAATATGCGGCATATGTCACATCAGCCCTCATTCCTTTCTTGTGGCCAAATCAACAAATGGTCACCATGTTCTTTCCTGATGGGCGTGGCACCAGAGACAGAGAACCGTGTCGTGCCAGGACCCCATGATGTTTAGGGCCCCTTCTAGTGTTGGCATGCAGTGAACCCTACCCAAATCTCTCCATTTTTACCTTTTTGATTTAAAATCTGAACTGGGTAGGATCGTAAACAGAACGTAAGGGATCTGCAGTCACACAAATCTTGACTTGAGGAATCCCGGTGGAAGGAAGGCAGTCTCCCAGGACCAACCGGTGTGGGGCAGGAATAGCCTAGAAGCTTGCATATGAGGATCAGCAGCACAGAGACGATAAATCCAAACCAGGTGAAAACGGAAACACTTCCTTAACCACACTTGGCTGAGGGTTTTCACCAATCCCGAGTGAGGAATGATTGGAAATTAATCGCAGAAGCCCACTGTTTATCTGTCATTCATGGTATGTAATTATAGTTAAGTTGACTTTACAGTAAATAGTCTATAATTCTCATTCCATAGTGTAGCTTCAGATAGTCTCAATTCTTTTGTTCTCTTTAGATATTCTACAGTAAAAGCGTTACTGGATATCTTTATAATTATAAATCTGTCCTGGAGGGCCCCCCAAGTGACTCTGGCAAACCGGATTCCCACTCCCAGAATGAGGCTAACAGAAACCTTTCCAGAATGCGGCTTTACTAGGACTTAGTTCTGCTGGGGTTACTACATGGGACAGTGGCCTTGGGGGGCACTCGCTCACCTCACCAGCCCTTGTGCTAGGGGCTGGCAACACAGCACAAAATAAAGAGTCCATAACTACAAAAAGCCTCCTGGAAGTAAATAGGCAATAAAGAGATGAGTGGGAATAAAGTTTTAAGAAGAGGAGATCTGGAAGGATCACTAAGGGCCAAGGAGGAGGAAGCCCGTAAGAAATTAGGAAAAGCGCTGATGTAGGACCCTGCCTGTGCCTGGAACCTGTATGGAACGTTAAGTTAGAATAAAGAGATGAGAGCGATTTGTTGCTGTTTTGCGCTCTGGGGGCATAAATAGCACAAACAGTGAGGTTCCGGAGGCTTTGGATTGTTGTGAACATGAAGATGTCAGGTGGCATGCTCCCTGGAGTGCACACAGATGGCTTGAAGTGGGCATGTGAGCAGAGAGGAATTCATGTTCTTCTGGGGCAGGGAGGGGGGGCCCTTCACAACAACGATTGAAATGCCCATGGTGGAACACAGCTGCAGGAAGGCCAGCCAGCGAGACACAGGCCTGCAACAGAAGCGGGAGCTTTTCATCAGGTCCCATCCTTGCGCAATGCCAACCTGCGAAGGCGAAGGCAGGACATTTGGAGGGACCCTCCCTCCCACTTCTTTGTTAGTGCTCAGCCTCAGGAGCCTAATTACCAGGAAGAGTTTAGCAGCTGGGCTCTCCGGAAAGGAGATGGAGTTTAAATCAGAGCTATAAAAATGAAGGTGAAATTTTTCACCCTCCTCTCCCCACCCCTGCTCAGGTCCTTCCGCCTTGGATCATGTGATAGAATCTAGCAGAGCCTCAGCAATTTTTAGTGTTTGAAGTTGAGAGCAGTCTGAAGTCCAAATGATTGCATCCTCCAGACCCCCTGCGGTCACCCTCAAACCCCCACACGGGGACTGGGGTTCCGGCATCAACCGCCTATCCCAGGCAGCCTGGCCTCACCTGATGGTAATGAAAAGTAGAACAATGCCTCCCTGTGGTTGTGTACAGCTCACAGCTTACAGGCTTTTGACAAGTCTTGGTTCATTTGATGGAATGATGGTGGAGACAGAATACACATTATCATACCCCCATTTTAAAGCAGAACAAATTGAGGCTCTAGAGAAGAGGTGGGCATTTCCTCAGCATCTCATAGCTGGTGAATTGTGCTGAGACTTCTAGTTCAAGTTGCTTGACTCTTAAGCCCACTCCAATATGCGATCTACACAGCCAAGTATAAGCTGTTGGTCCATCTTCACCCTTACCATTGAATCTTGTAAGTTTTTTGGAGAGAATGAGATATGCTCCCTCCCAGGAGCCAGGTTTGGAGGATATGAGGGCCCAGCCTATATCTGCCAGGGAGAAGGAGATGGTGGCCATCCCAATGGCATGAGTAAGACTCAACCTAGAGGGCTCTGCCCTAGCCCTAACACGGTTTGGGGTGGCCAGAATCCTAGCTCCCAACACCCAAAATGTTCTAGTGTAGCAGTCATCTGCTGTTCGGAGTCACAGTATCCATTTCTTCTTCGTTTGCTAATAGCGTTTCTCCCTCACATACCATCTCAGGACTCTTGTCCTGCTGGCTTACAGGCACCCACGAGGTCCCAGGACAACCCATCAGGATCTCTCCTGGGACTTCAACAGTTGCAAAGTGAAAGAGAAATCATGAACATAAAGAAGGCTGTTAATTAGACTCTGCCCAGGTACTAGATCACTCTGGTTCTTGTCCTTTTCAAAGCCTGGCTCTCCTACCTCCCACTGGACTCCGGGCCATCCAGTGGCCTTCCAATAAAAACCTTTCCCACCAAAGTAGCTAGAACCAGTCCCTGTGCCTTGCAACCAGAGAAGAGTTAATGACTTCCACCTCCCTTCTATTCCCCACACCCTCGTTCTCCTCTATTTCCCTCTTGGGAGTGCAGAATGGTATAAAGGAAAGAGCCCTAGAATCAAAGCCAAGAATTGAGTTTGAGTCTAGTCTCTGCCAAGACCTTGACCTACCAGCTGGTTAACAGTGAGTTACAGGCACACGGGAGACATTCAGTGGTGCTTTTGTCAATAGAGACATCGGATCTATTAAAAATAGCTCCTAAGATAAGTAAGAATAAAGAAGGAATTCATAAGAGCTGAGGGGAAAGCTGTTTATCCTGGGGGAGGAAGACGGAACTAGAGCAGGACCCACAATCCTGCCTTGATCTGTAAGGGGAGTTTGTCCTGGATAGTTTGTAAGGAAAAGAGGACAGGCCCAGAAACACTCCCTCTGAAGAAGAGTAAACAGGCTGCAGCGCTGGGCACCAAGCAAGACAACCACCCCTTTTCACTGGGGGATAAAGAGGGCCCTGAGTGTGTGAACGTGCTGGGCTGGGTTCAGGTGAACATCAGACTGGCCGGAGTCGGGGGCTGTGCTGGGGGCCGGACATCCTTTTCCTGTCGTCACCTGCCGTGTGTAGAAAGAGAGGCCATTGGGGCTATCTGGGCCTCCATGCAATACCCGGACGCATTGGTCCCCGGGCAGCAATTAGCCTTCAGGAAGTCAGCAGGCAGTGAGAGGTCAGGGCCTCACCCAGGTTTTTGAAATGTGGAGGTTGCACTGGACTTGACCCTGGCTGCCCCATCGTGCTCTGTGCTCCCTCCATGTGCTCCGAGGTCCTTTCCGCTGAATTGGAAAGCAGTATTTAAAAAGAATTTTTTTGGTCTTAGATGCTAATGAACTATGGACTCGGCCCCACGCAGCTTCCAACAGCCTTCCCGGCCAGAGCCTTTTAGGCTGGAAGGGCAGAATTCCACTGGCACGGCCTGACCTTCGTCTCCTTTGTCCCCTGATTTGCACTGGTCAGATGCTTGTGCCTAGGTGAGCACTACCATTTGGGTCACATCAACAGGCCTTCTGAAATTTTGTATCAGATGAGAACTATCTGAATTAGGCCATGCGTGTGTCCCATCTCGAGTCACGTCTTTAGCACTGTCAAAACTGTGAAAACTCTGTATGTGAAGGTTTGGATGACCAGTGAACCCTCAGGAAGCAAAGCCTGACATTGAACAGGGCAAGAAAGAAGAGGGATTCTTGAGGTGCGCCCCCCCCCCCGCCTGCCGTGCTGAGGCCCTTGACTCTGGGATGCTGGCTCCAAGGAACACAGTGCTTCCCTTCCCCCTCCTTCTTCTCCTCATCTCCAGTCATGAGGGACAGAGGACCAAGGGCACCAGTGGAATTCACTGCTAGAGACTAATGTCTGTCCACAACACACGGCACCCTCTTAGGTCAGGAGAAAGATCTACCAGGCAGCTCCCCAGAGATGTCCGACTCAGGTGGACTTCTGTATTGTCTCCTGCATGTTCTCACTGTGATTCCTTACATTTCTTTCAGAAGGGGCAGGTGTCAGCCAGCTCCCCAACTCCCCAGGTTTGAATCTGGGCTCTGACACTTGCTAACTGCATGGGCACATGACTCAACGTCTCCGAGTGATGCTTCTTCCTCCCGCAGTGAGGAAGCTCGTGCTTCAGAGAGCTGTCACGCTTACATAAAATGAAGGATAAAGCATCTGGCACAGTCCATGGTATATAGTAGGTAGTTACTAAATTAACATTTACTAACATCAACCATAGTTGTAGTAGTTGCAGTAATGACTCCACTCCCCGTGGAAGTGCCCGCTCGCACTCGTTCTGGGCTTGGCCACGTGACTGTCTTTGGCCGATCGGACAGTAGCAACTGTGATACAGAGACCTGACCAGTGCTTGCATATTGGGGCTTGTCCTCTCGCTGCTCCCGGAACCCTGCCCTTCTACGACCATGCCTCCTCGAGCCCCGTGGAGGAGGAGACACCACGGGGAGGGGACTCAGGTCGCCTAGTCACGAGCTGCCAGCTTCAGCGCACAGACAAAAATCTTTATTTACTTCAAAAGGTCATTGATCCCTCAAATGTGCAGTATTTTAGGGTCAGTCTCTGACTGGTCCCACAGCTTGATGTCTTGTTAGAATTCTTTCAAACTACAAGGTGATTCACTTAATATTTGGATTTTTATTTAGCTGTCTTGCATCCTGGAGATTTGCTTCTAAATCTAAATGCTAAAAACCATGGCAAAAATTAAAGTTTTGAGAAAAAACTTTCGGGAAATGAAGCTAAAGTCACTTTCTAAACAAACAAATGAACCATAGAAAGGCAAGTGCCCTGAGGTCCAGTTTGCCAGGCAAACTCAGGAGGGGCCCAACGCAGGAAAGTTAGGCCGGGCCAAGCGAGGCAGCTTCCCAGGGCCACGAGGGCAGCCGTGGCTGGAGGCAGGATCAGGGCATGCATCCCAGTCACAGAGGCTGTGCCAGCGCTGATGGGGCAAGGCAGGCCAGAAGCAGGCAGGTGGGCCCTGAGGTCACAGTCTGGGAGACTTAGGAATACTTGGGAAGTAAACAGCCAAATAGATCATAGTAAATGGTTTTTAGGACAAGATGCAGGGATACTGTGAGTGAATTGGAGGCTCTTCCAATTGCATCATCCTGGAGCCGCTCACCCTTGACTTTCAAATTATCAGAGACCCACTCAAGGCTTGGCCGAACATGATCTCCGCAGATCCATCGATGAGTGGGTACTAATGAACACCAACTGTATACCCATGGTTGGCTAGGCACCCAAAGGAATAGAAGAACAGGCTAAGGCTCCTGCCTTCCACTGGCTTACAAGCTACTCCATGGGAGCCACGCCAACCAGGTCCAGAAAAGTATGTTCAGAGCAAAACATGCAGAAGTAAGTTGGGATTGAGTTGTTCTGTACACCGTTTGGAGGAGAAGTCTTGAGTTAGACTATGAGGAATGGCTGTAATTTAACAACAAATAAACTTTTTGGCTTTGGACCCAGACAGGACAGTGAGAGAATGCCATGATTAATTAGTGATGTCTGATGAGCACATGCCTGTTTACACCTCTGGCCTGGATGATATTTAAAATCCCTATGATCTTTGATAGCCCATGACTAATGGGCTAAACCAATCTGTTTTAAGATACAGCCAGGGCACCCAGAATCCCTGTTCCTTAGGGGGTCATGGGAGGGCGAAGATAGCTATTATACTTCTCTTGTCTAGATTTCTCACCCAGAAACCTGAGAAATTGGTTAGTCTGGTCTAGAATCTTCCCCGCTGCAAACGTGCTGGTCATTAAAAGCAAACAAACAGCTAGAAACCTCAGAAAACAATGGATGGAAAGAAAAGTAAGGGAATGATTAACATAAAATTAAGAATTACTGTCGAGAGGAGAGAGGGGAATTCCACTGGGGAAGGCATACAAGGCTAATGTTCTTGGTAATATTATATTTTTAAAGCTTGGTAATATTTTTATTTCATATTTAAGTACTTGGGTGAATAGTAAGGAAATATTTTTTATATATTCATAGAGTTGTGCAACCATCACCACAATCCATTTTAAGACATCTTCATTACCCATAACCTCTAACCGTGAGCAGTCCCTCCCCATTTCTCCTTAAGCCCCCCAGCTCTAGACAACCAGTAATCTACTTTCTGCCATGTGGGTTTGCCTATTCCGGACATTTCATAGAAGGGCAATCATGTAATACATGTTCTTCTGTGATTGGCTTCTTTCACTTAGTGTAGCATTTCCAAAGGTCACCTGGTGGTAGGATAACAGTACTTCGTTCCTTGTTATTGCTGAAGACCTTTCTATTGTATGGCTGTACCACATCTAATGTATCCATTTATCAACCCTTAGACATTTGGGCTGTTTCCACTTCTTGGCTATACTGACAAATGCTGCTATGAACATTCAGTTTTTATGTCAATGTTTTTATGTCAACATATGTTTATATTTCTCTTGGGTATAAGGCTAGGAATGGAATTTCTTGGTCATTTGGTAACTCCCTGTTTAGCATTTTGAGAACCTGCTGCTTCTCAAAGTAGTGGCATCATGTTCCATTCGCACTGGCAGTGTATAAGAGCTCTGATTTCTTTGCATCCATGCCAACACTTGTTACTATCTCTCTTGTGGATTGTAGCCTGTCGTCCTAATGGGCATGAAGTGCTAGCTCATTGCGGTTTCCATCAATTTCCATCCATTTCTTCCCTCGTGGCTAGTGATATTGAGCATCTTTTCATGAGTTTATTGGCCACATGTGTATTTTCTTTGGAGAAATGTTTATTCAGATCTTTTGTTCATTTTTTAGTTGAGTTGACTTTTTAATATGGAGTTGCTAAGAGATTTTTATATTGTCTAGAAACAAGACCCTCTTCAAATATAATTTACCAAAATTTTCTTCCATTCTGTGGGTTTCCTGTTCACTGTCTTGATCTCAACAGATCAGACTTTGATCTTGCAGCACAAAAGTTTTTCTTTTTGAGGGTGTCCGGTTTACCTATTTTTTCTTTTGTTCTTTGTGCTTTGGTGTCATATTTTAAAAACCACTGTCTCATCTAAGATCAGAAAGATTCTCCACATGTTTTTAGAGGTTTTTAGTTCTAGCTCCTATAGCCGCGTCTTTGATTCATTTTGAGTGAATTTTTGCACATGTGTGAGGTAAGGATCCAATTTCATTCATTTGCATTTGGACACAATGTATTTTATGACCTAATCTCAGAAGTGATTTACCATTTTTTTCTGCCATGTTCTGTTGGCCATAAAGGCCAATTCTGGTTACAATATGGGAAGAGACTACACTTCCTCCTCTGGTCATGAAGACTGGGAGAATCACTGGGCACCATCTTGGAGGCTGGCTACAATCACACCATAGACTTTAATATTCATAAATTAGAGAAATCCCTCATATTACCTTTAATGAATTAACAAAACAAGATTACAAAATAATCCCTCAGCTACAGGTGACAGCTATTTATTTCTCTATTATTGATGTACCTTCTTCTATATCCTGGTAATAAAAAATTTTTCGTTTCTTGAGTAACCTACTTGGTTCCCTGCACACAGCCAAATTTCCTTAGCCATTACTTCTAGTCCTCACTTATTGCTAGGTATTAGAATCAGGAGATT
Organism: Spilogale gracilis; assembly: GCA_004023965.1. Taxonomy (NCBI): domain Eukaryota; kingdom Metazoa; phylum Chordata; class Mammalia; order Carnivora; family Mephitidae; genus Spilogale; species Spilogale gracilis. Next base: position 143,823 of record PITA01002896.1, read on the forward strand.
TTTATACATATTTATTGATTTAAAAAAAAAAAACACCTAAGGAGAGGTTGAGTGACATGTTCAAAGTCACCCAGCCAAGAAGTGGTAGTCAGGTTCTAAACTCTTGTTTCATCAGACTTTAGAGTCTTTCCTTTCCCCACCACAGTCCAAAAAGCACTTGGGTGGGCACACTGGGGCCGGGCCTCCCCTACTTCTCTGCTCTCTCCATGCACAACATGGTCATTCCACAACAACTTGGTCATTCTTAAAATCAGCCTCCTTGAAACTCTCAGAAATAGACACTGAGGGGCCATCAGCCTCAGTCTGCATTAGCTCGAGCTGCAGGACTTGGGGAGTGGGTGCCAGGGTGGGTGCCGGACCCTGGGGGGTCTGCTCTGTTTAACTGCCACTCTTGTTGCAAAAGCAGAGTCCAAGGGGTGGTGCCAAAATTCAAAATATAACCAAAGTACATTTTTATTTGCATTTTCTAATTTATTCGGAATAGCTGAACTCCTTAATAGTTATCCAAAGTGTATTTCCCTTTAAAAGCACACTTTAAAATGTTTCACAGCATCCAATATGATTTTATTACATCTTGGAATCAAAATGTTTTCTAAAATTAATGTCTGGTTTTATGACTCAAGACTATCAGAAAATAAGCCTAGTTCCATTCAAAAATTACATTACTGGAATCTTTTGTATGTTCACATTCCAAAAGGAGGCGTGACATGCTTCTCTCCCTCCCTCCCCCTCTCCTCCCTCTCTCTCTCTAGCTCTCCTGCATTTCAAAGAGAGTCAGAGACTAACTGATGGGTGTATAGACAGCAGAATATTTTTGGGCCCCACAGAAATTTAAAACCACTTTCAAACATTAAGTTCCTTGTACCTTTTTGGAAAGATGAGATATTGCAATCTGGGGCTTTTTCACTGCGGAAGCATTTGCCATTAAATAACCAGCTGCTGTTTTTCTCCTTTAAAACACACATACTGAACCACACAGGCAGGGGTTCTCGCTGCGATCCAGTCACTTCCATCCCACCCCCGAACCCCTGGGGATTTTCTGTTTCTCGGGGGGGGGGGGGGGGGGGGGGGGGGGGGGGGGGGGGGGGCAGCACACTGGAAATCTAATTCACCTAGCAAACTCCAGGCAGACACAGAGAAAGCAAACAGAGCCATAAAAGTGGCTCATTTATTTTGCCGTATTTAGTTGCTTCGAGGCCCTCAGGTGGCTCACAAGTCCCTCCAGGTCACAAAAACAAGCCAGCAGCTCCAGCGGGACCTTCTAAATGCAAAAACAAAAGCCCCCTTGTTTTCAGGAGATCATCTGTGAGGCTGGAAGGGCAGTAACTAGTTTAGGAGGCTCCAACTGTCCTCCCTGCCTCGGGCTCCCTCCCTCTGCCCAGGCTGCACTCCACTGGAGACCTTTCTAAAATGTTGACTACATTTTTTCCCAGCTTAAACTTTCACTGATGGCAGGAAGAGAGGCAACCAGGCACTCTGAACCTCCTGATGTAGTTCTTTTGGGGGAAAAAAGGGAATCAACCCTGCAGCTGATGCTGTCTCTAGCTCTAGCCTGTAATTTACAGGAAGCACACAGATAAAGTACGGTTTCATGACACCATAGGCTCACAGCCCACAAAATCCAGGTTGGGGAAGACTCTACGGAACACATGGTCAGGTTTCTTCAACAAAAAAATTGCAAGGGGGTGAGAAGAGACTTAAGGGGAGCCTATGAATTCAAGGGACTTCAGAAAGCAATCTACAAATTTTATATGAATTAAGTAAACTGTTAAAAAGAAAGGGGAGGGATAGGGAAGGGAATGACACCTGACTGCATACTTGAGGATATTAAGGAAATATTGTTAAACATTTTCGATGACTTAAGGGTATGGTGGTTATATATGTGTGTTTTTAAAAGTCTTTAACTTTTAGAGACACATACTAAATATTTACAATCAAAACGACGCGATGTCTGAGATTTAGCATCGAATTAACCCAGGAGGGTGGGAAGAGGTGGAGGTCCAGCAGAAACTAGACTGGCCACAAGCTGGATAGAGTCCCTTATATTGTTCCCTCTACTTTGGGGATGTTTGGAAAGCTGATAAAATAAAATTCTTAAATGGAAACAATGTTATGATGGATCCTTAGGAGGGTCTCTGTCAGCAGGGATGGATCTCACCGTGACTCTGAAAAATGCACACACACACTCAGATACCTCCGTACAATTTGGGAGATCACAGACCCTTGTGATGCCCCTCACACTCTGGCCTCACGTTCAAGCATATTAACCAATGCTCTTTGAGATCTGGCCCCAGTGACCTTTCCAGCTTCTCTCCACCACCTGGCCACAGACTTGGCCCACACCCCATCCTCTAGGCCTCTACTTATGAGGTCCCCTCTTTCTGAAGACCCTTTGCTAAAAAGGCTCACATCACATCTCCCCTCCCCTGGAGTTCTCGCTGACCAGCAGCACCCCCCGCCTGGCCCCCGCCCCCTCCGGGGAATGCGGCCGCAGCTCTCTGGTGGCCTGCCCTGAACCCGAAGCCTGGACCTGCAGGATGGGTCCTGCTGCACCACGGGCTCCCCCGGAGCCAGTTCACCATTTTCTTTTCTGTGTCGAGCCCAGAGATTTGCACAGCCAATAAATGTTGGTTAAAATGAATTCAACGGAAAATTTGAAGCCCCGGGGTCAAGAGAGAGCTAATGGGATCTCACAGCTCCAATACTATATGTCAGAGCAGGGGAATAAACGCTGAGCTCATTGCTAGTAGGTGTTGGTCACATTTGTTAGGTGAGGAGTCTGCGCCCCAGGGTGGTGGGGGTGAAGGGGCCTTGGCCCAGTGCAGTGGCACAGGCTCAGCCCACAGCTCTCTGCCCTTGATGTCAGCCAAGGTGAAGGCTGCCAAAGCCCAGGGGCTCATGTGAGTCCCAGGTCTGGTGCTTTATTGTCTCCCTGAACAGCCTGGCGAGAAAGTGTCTGCAGGGTGGGGAGGGGGTCCTCTTGGACTAGGGGGCGTCCTGCTGCTCTTGAAGGTGTGTGTCGGCTTGCCTATCTGGTGTCGCTGTCCACCCCTGGAGGCCACCTGCCGCCCTCCCTCTCTCCCACTTTCTTTTCTCCTGGCAGCAAGTACATTCCCTAGTTAAGCTTCAGTCACCCCTCCGTGTAAATTAGTGCCATCTATCAGCCAAGGGAAGGTGCAGGACTTTGCACATTCGACACTCAGCCAAGACCCAAGGCTTCTGGAACTATAAAAGCAGAATGCTACAGAACGACTTCAGAAGGGGAAGGGCCCAGCCAGAAGGCATGGATAAACTAAGTCTAGGGCAGAATGGCCCAAACCAGGAAAGAAGCCAGCAGGTCCCAGAGGCGTGAACATGGGGCTCAGTCAGGAGCAGGTGGGGCCAAGGATGAAGCCAGAAGGCGGACTCCAGGGGCTAAGCCCCCACTGCCCACCACAGCATTAGCCTGGCACCTGGTATTTCTTTTAAGAGGTTTAGCCTTTCCTGTTTTCTAAAAGGCAGCCCTGGGCTTGGAAAAATGGGAGAGGGCCAAAGGAGAACAGCATGACTTCTCTGAGCCTGAGCCGATGTCTATGTGCCAGTGTTAGGTACAGTTTGGGCTGCTACAAACTAAGACTCTATTTGCCCTTCCAGGCACTTTGGTTTCCCTTCCTGTTCCAGGAAGGAAAGGCTGTCTTCAGTGTGGTACTGAGGTATAACCCAGGTAATCTTCCCTGTCCTCTGGAGCAGGGGATGTCATTCTCATCTGAGAGCTGGGGAAACAGAGACGTGGAGAGGTGGTCAAGTCCCTTTGCAAGGAAACATGGTCAGCAGGGAGTGGCCCTGGGATCAGAAGCCAGACCAGGGCCTCTTGATGGAGGAGAGAAGGAGGCTACCGCGTTTCTTGGAGAGCACGCTTGCGCCTCAGTTCCCCCCCCTCAGCTGTGGTCATTGACAGCAATGCTGCCCACACCCCAGCCTGGTACCGATATGCAGGGCTGGGCTGATGTGACGTGGTGTAGAGTGGGAAGGGACTTCCAGGCTGTCCCGGGAGCAGGCAGGGGTGCCGGCTGGAGCAGGCAGGGGTGCCGGCCCCAGCAGGTAGGAGTGGGCTTGCCCGGCCTTCATGCTCTCGCTCTCTCTCTCTAGCTCCCTCCCCTCTGGACTCTGAGGCAGCAGCTGCCAGGAGAAAGTTCCAGAGAGGGTCCTTCCTCTCCAGGGTCCCTGTGTCCCTGGGCAAGATTTCTGACGCTGAAATCCCCTACTTCCCTTTCTGTCGGTAGCATCTTACAGGGGACCCCCAAGTTGTGTCGCAGCCGCAGTCCCGCCCACATTCTCTGACAGATCTGGAAATTGCTCTTATCACCCTCTCATTATCTCTTTAGCTATGAGGTCGTTGGGACTTGCCCGTTTTGTCCTTCAAAGCTCAGATGGTTCACCTCCTCCCTGCACCTGATGAGGGAAGCGGCCTTTCCTCCTCCGCCCTTTCTTGTCTCGCTATTTGTTCTTTGGTCCTGCTTTAATGATAGACCCCCGTGGCCTGATGTGCATACTCACCATTTTTCCACTTGGCTCTTTGGAGACTTTGGTGGGCACTTCCTCTCTCCATCTCGCGTCCTGGGTGTGCTTCGGTTCTTCCCCTTGCTGCGATGATAACCCCTCTGAAGCAATGCCAGTTTTCTCCAGTCCTGCTCCTTCCTTCTCCCAAGGAAGATGCCCCCCAGACTGCAAGCACAGGCTTCTCCACCTATCCTAACAGCAGTACGAGCTAGCGTGGGAGGTGTCCCAATGATCCAAGCCCATTACCTGCTCCAGGTGATCCTCCCCAGGGACCCCAAGCCTATTTCACAGATGGGGAAACTGAGGTTCAGAGACTCTCCGAGGCTGCTCTGCCGCACAAGCCACCATGGCATCTGCATTTTGAAAGTGGGTTTGCTCCTTTCACCTCATTAGTTGGGATGAGCAGTAGCCCAGGGGTGTTCCCTACGTTCTTTCTCTGGGAGGACCTAGCTGTGGATTATGTGTGTTTGTTTCTGTCCAAGCTCAGCAACCAAGAAAAGGGAGAATTTGGGTCACCTCTCTGTGACTCCCACAAAGGCTGAGGGTGCCTGCCCTTCCTTGTCCCACGTTTCTAGGCTTCAGGTCTCTTCTGCTTTGTGGGAGACGACAAGGGGCCCTCCACAGGCTTGTGTGCCACCAGAGTTCCCCTCTCCCGTCTGGGGCCGCTTCTAGCAGCCCTCCCACATCTCTGCCCCCCCTTCCCAACATCTAGAGCCTTCCTCTTTGCAGAATGCATCAGCCCCTGCATTTCATAGGTTGTCACAGTGGAGTTTGTCTGTTCCTTTCCGAACATTCTAAAATACTTTGTACCCGGGGGGGACTTAATGGGAACGCATTCAGCAACTTTGTCGCTGACCGTCTTCCTACCCGTCCCACCACTCCTGATTTCACACAGTTCTCCTGATTGCCTGCAGTTCCTGGACTTCAACACCTGTGGAACTTATCAACTTTTTAAATTCTTCATAACTGATGCTTTCCTTTTTGATTGGAAAAAGCACAGGATGTTTTCTCATCCTTGCTATTACAGCACCCCATGGCCTAAGCCACCTCGTCCTTCAGAGACAGGACTTCATCTGGGCTTGTGCTCACCAGTTTGACCCATCCTCACGATCCAAAGCGTGTGGCCACCACCAGCAGCACCTGTCTTAGTCTACTCGGACTGCTGTAACGGATCACCACAGTGCAGGCTCTTAAACCACACACGTTGATCTCTCCCAGTTCCGGAGGCTGGGAAGTCCAAGATCAAGATTCGGTGGCAGGTGAGGGCCCATTTCCTGGTTTATCAAAGGCCGTCCTTTCACTGTCTCATCACATAATGGAAGGGGAGAGGGAGCAGATCCAAATACCATCACATGGGAGATTAGGTTTCAACATATGAATTTGGGGGTCACATAAGCATTCAGTCCCCAGTTATACCTACTGTCTACACTGGCTGCCCCCGTGGGCCTGGGGAGAGTCCTTTCACACAGTGTGGTAGTCCTTCCTGGCGTGGGAGTGTGCCCATTTAGCCTTTCCTCCCATCTGGGAGCCTCCCCGAGAAGTCGCACACGTGGAGTGTGTGTCTTGTGGGCGTGGGACAGGGGTGGGGAGCTGCCTGTGGGAGTGTTGGTCTGATGAAGGCGAAACTCTCTGAGAGACAGCGTGTGTCCTAAACCAAGTTCCTGGTGTGACCGGCAAAGGAGAAAGGAGAGCAGGGTCAGCACACAGAGCTACGGAATCAGAGTAGGGCAGTTCAGGAAATTAAATCTCCGAATCTGATTCTCGCTGGTATGAAGAAGGAGA